>VFFE01005053.1:126777-221370 GCA_008921705.1 Burhinus oedicnemus
AGGCTGGAGTGCTGGGCAGAGAAGAACCTCATGAGGTTCAACAAGAGCAAGTGTAGGGTCCTGCACCTGGGGAGGAAGAATGCTAGGCACCAATATAGGCTAGGGGTGGACCTGCTGGAAAGCAGTTCTGAGGAGAAGGATCTGGGGGTCCTGGTAGACAGTAAATCATGCATGAGCCAGCAATGTGCCCTTGTTGCCAGGAAGGCCAATGGAATCCTGGGCTGCATAGGGAAGAGTGTGGACGGTAGGTCAAGGGAGCTCATTCTCCCCCTCTACTCAACACTGGTGTGGCCACAACTGGAATACTGTGTCCAGTTCTGGGCTCCCCAGCTCAAGCGGGACAGGGAACTACTGGAGAGAGTTCAGCGTAGGGCAACAAAGATGACTGGGGGATTGGAGCATCTCCCTTATGAGGAAAGGCTGAGAGAGCTGGGATTCTTTAGCCTGGAGAAGAGAAGGCTGAGGGGAGACCTTATTCGTGCTTATAAGTATCTAAAGGGTGGGTTGAAGAAGGATGGAGGCAGACTCTTTTCAGTGGTTCCCAGTGACAGGACGAGGGGCAACGGGCACAACCTGGAACATCGGAAGTTCCATTCAAACTTAAGAAAAACCTTCTTTATGGTTCGGCTGACAGAGCACTGGAACAGGCTGCCCAGGGAGGTGGTGGTGTCCCCTTCTCTGGCGATTTTCAAGACCTGCCTGGGTGCAGTCCTGAGTAATGTGCTCTAGGCATTCCTGTGTCAGCAGGGGAGTTGGAGTAGATGATCTCTAGAGATCCCTTCCAACTCTGAAAATTCGTGAAATTCCACTTCCCTGGGCAGCCTGTGCCAATGTTTGATGACCCTTTCAGTGAAGAAATTTTTCCTAATATCCATCCTAAACCTCCCCTGGTGCAACTTGAGGCCATTTCCTCTTGTCCTATCGCTTGTTACTTGGGAGAAGAAACCAACTCCCACCTCTCTACACCCTCCTCTCAGGCAGTTGCAGAGACTGATAAGGTCTCCCCTCAGCCTCCTTTTCTCCAGGCTGAACAACCCCAGTTCCCTCAGCCACTCCTCAGAAGACTTGTTCTCTAGGCCCTTCACCCTTCATTGCCCATTTAGCATGGCCCTTACTGCACAATAAACTAGAGACAGGCATAATGCATGACCAAGATATGTCAATGAGGCAGGGAAGTGCAGAAAAGTTTCTGGCACAGATGCCCAGCTGCTATGCATTGACATAAAACTATTGACTCCTGTTAAGCCCTGGAGATTCACACAGAGTGGTGCTTCGGCCTCCTAAATGCAACTGCTTGCCTTTTATTTTTTCAAGAAGATTTTTTTTTGTACAAAATGAAAACAGAATTGGACCCACAACATTTGAATATCAATGACAGGAGTTCGGACATTATGTCCATGCAAAGAAACATCCCTTAATGCTTGTTTTCATGTCAGGCATCCCCCTGGCAGGTAGATGTTCCTTCCACTGCAGCCCAGAGGAAGACACTCATTTAGAAATGTATATTTTTGCTTCTATTATGTCATTACCCCACGATTATATTCTCGCATTTCATCAGCTGAAGGCTCTGTATCACACCCCGGGTTGCCTGCAGTGCTTTGCAGGTTGTGGTTTGTTCTGTTCCTGCGCTAACGGGGCTGAAAAGCAGAACCTCCCCATAGCTGCTCCTTTGTCTCTGTGAAAACTATTTCTTTAATCAGACTGATTATCAAAATTGAGGTCATGACGTAGGTATGTTTGAGAAACTATTTTGTGTGATCAGGGGTGTGGAAAAGGAAAATCAGGGCTTGCTAGATCAGCAAGCTGTGACCTTGCCTCCAAGGTGAGCAGGCCACAGAAAGAAATTAGGTCTACAGCACAACATTAAGCAGAAGACTGCTCCATTTAGGCAAGAAAAATGACTATGTAAAACTAAAATAATGAGTAATGGAAACTAAACTTAAGCTTTTCGGGTTCCCACGCTTCATAAAATACATATGAGGGGGTAACAGTTTGTGAGAATGAAGAAACGCTTTCCATCACCTGCTACTTACCATGGAGGATTTTCAATACCAATTAATACACACCTTGAAGTCAGCAGGCTCAGGTCCAGTTTCCCCAGAAGGAGACTGGCGGAGGCCTCCAGCTGGCTGACAGCTGCCTCCTGGCTGCCCCGCTGGTGTTGCAGAAGCTGATGCCATTTTGCAGCCTGACACCATCAGCAGTGGGGTTTTTTTATTATTTAGAGATGGATCTTACAGACTGGACCTCTCCCTGGTTTACTCTGCAGTAAGTAAATCCGATGTCAGTACATGTTTTCTTCCCCTGGGTTTTCTTCAGCTGATGATAAACAGGCCTCTGACTCATTAAAAGAAGAACCCCCTTGGCTTATGGCCACGTAGTCTTCCTGACAGGGACTTTTGACTTCCCTATATTCCCTTTAGATGTGGTATCTGTGCATTGAGACATGCAAAGGATCAGGGTAGGCACTGTTGTGTTGGTGGGGACAGTGCCCACACTCACTTTCTATTAGGCCATATTTAATGAAAAAATAATCCTTTTGGATATTTCCAGAGGAGAAAACAGACCTCTCTCTACTGAAAACAATATAATATTCAACACTTCACCAACACAGTTAAGCAATGTGAAAAAAAATTAGTGGGTATTTTGAAATAGACCACTGAAATGGCCAAATGGACCACTTCCAACAGTGAAGGGAATAGGATAGTCTTGTCTCTGTAGACCAAACCAGACCATCCACTTTACACATCACAGCAGAAGAAATGCAACATGGGTAACGCAGCAGTGGCATCTCGCTGTTGGTGTATGCAGCAAGAAGAGGGCAAAAATGACAGAGAAGATGGGAATTGGTCATGGATCTTGCTGGCTGGGCTGATGCACCTTGCTCTGCAATGATGGAGAAGTATAAAACAGAAGGCTGATCATCTCACAGCATAATTTATCTGTATCCATAGTGATCACACCAGTCAAAGTCGCACAGATACCTTGGACCTCACCCATTAGTAGATTTGCTGGGAGATGGTGAAGGTTGACAACCCTCAGGTCACAGGATTAAGACAACCCTGGTTTGTGCTGTAAATCTCTTTCCCTGGATACAACTGGGCCTTTCCTTTGGAAACCAAATCCTTTTAGCTCATGGGAGCAGCAACTCCAGTTGTAGCTTAAATCCAGTTTTACAAGCAAAGTCTCAGTGCTCCCAGCAAGACATGTTAGCTAAGCATGGACCTCCAGTATCTTCTTCCACCCTGAGCTGGAAAGGAGAGTTAATACAGAACTATCAACCAGATTCATCCTTTCATCTCTGTGCTTTTGCTTCTCTGCTGCCACCAAAATGACATGTTTTCCTGTGATTTCTAGAGATGACATACATGGACCTGGATACATGTCCACATGTCTGATGTAGCAAGCTTCACTCCAGCCAGCAGAGCTGATGTTAACATTTCCAGCTGTTGATCCTCTATGTTTTAATCCTCTATCAAGCAATCACTTTTAATAAAAAGCTGAGCCTTTTCTCTCTCTTACAGAATCTGTGAATGTCTCATATGGTCAAGAAACTGGAATTCTTCATAACCATAAACATTATGTTTAATTTTTGCCTGTTCTAACTCTGTCCGCATGCTGGTACTCTGTGTGCCCATGGAAATTAGGCACTCTCTTTTTTCCAGCCTCTCCAAGAACCTCAGCACTCTGACTCAGAATGAAGAAAAAAAAGAATGGAAAGAATGCAAAGCAACTGCATGCAGCTCGTAGTATTTTGTTTGTCCTGGATCTAGTGAAAGGGAAATAGAGCTTTGATATTGAAAACAATAAAAGTCTAATAATGACACTGCAGTGTTATTTTTCCTTGAACAACATTGAGATTTTTCTGCTCTTCCTCCTTTCAGCAAGCAGTAGTCTCTGCATTTGGTCCAAGCAACAGTTGTCTCATGTGGGAGGAGCCCCAAAAGCCAAATGAGTGAAGGTAGAAATAAAGGGCAAAGATAAAAGCTTGTTTGGAAACAAAAGAAGTCTTTCTTTAGATTTCAGCTCTTTTGCAAGAGCTAAAACCACAAGAGGCAGGTTGTTTTCAGCAAGGGTGTGTCCACAAATAGCCCCGACACATACATCTCTAAAAGTATAGATATTCCCATCAGCACTTCTCTGTTGCTGTCAGGAAGCAGTGAGACTACCCAACACACACAAAAAGGTTCTCAAAGTTCAGCCCTAGCAGACAGCTTGTGCTCTCTCAGCAAAACTCCTGCAAGTTAGGACTAACTTCAAAACCAACATCACACCTACAGTGGGGAAGAGCTCCAGATGCAAACTGTCATCCCCGAGTTTGCACATACAGCTGAACTCCGAGGGGATTGACCGATTTATTGTGGTTACCCAACCTGCATGATAAGTATCTACTGGACGAGGGACAGAAGAGTCTATCTGGCCTTCCCCTGATTTCAGGGATGATTGCTTATGGTGATCTAGAGTCTAACTTACATCGATGCTCTGAGGAAGCTTTAGGAAGGTAGAAAGGATTACTTTTCATGCACTGAAGTCGAAGCACACAAGGAGAGGAGAACAAGGAATCCTTATTGGGGAAAGACGGTTGGAGGAAGGCAAGGAGATGTTCTCATTTTTCCCCAACTGAAAAAGTCATCTTGTGTCTCTATCAAGTTGAGTGCCTTCTTCCCACTACCCCTCCACTAAACCTTTCTATAAACTGGATGTTCGGCAGGATAAACAAGCAGTAAATGCAGTTAATGGGGAAGAGAAATGACTGATATTCAGAGAACCAAACCCCAGATAGTTCGCTTCTGCCAGGGAAAGCAAGCAGAGGTTGCTGTGTCTGGGATGGGAATTTTGCAGTAGTTGTGGTCTTTAGCTTTTGCCTTTTTCAGAGCACCATGTGAAATGCTTCCACCATGACTTAAGATCCAGTACTCATGATGGCACTGGCAATTTTTCCTCTCCACCCAGAGCACTTAGTGTTAGGATTCCATTCGTGCTCACTTTGAGTCAAGGCTGTCTCCAATCCTTTCTCTTGTACCTCAGCATCTCCTACCCAGAAATCTGGAGACACTAGTGTGAAGGCCCCAGGAACATGAGAGCACATGGAAAAGTCTCACAGACATCCAAGTGACTTGGACATCTGTCAGGAAGTGAGAAAGCAAGTTACAACAGCAGGCCTCAAACCCACAGTCTGTTCCTCTCTTTAATACCATCTCAGGCTTACTTACACAGAGTAAATACCGCGCAAGGAGCTCTCTGGGACTAAATCTGTAGTCAAATGAAAGGAACTAGCCTGCCTGAACTGGTAACATAGCATGCCATGCTTCCAAAGAAAAAGAAGTCAATGGACACTCGGCTGAAGTACAGGTCAGCGTCTTCTCTGTTTGTCAAGAGGGAAAAAAGTTATGAGACGTCAGTGTAAACTACAAATCAGACACTGGGCATGGCACAGGACAAAACTGTGGGCCTGAAAAATCATGTCAGTCTCACTGCCCTGGATGCATCCTTGGATGTCAAGCTGTGGCTCCCAAGTTTGACGAGGCCCTAGGCTCATACTCAACTGTTGCTTGTGTGTTTAGGGTGTTTTGGTTTTATTTTTAACCTCTTGGGCAGGAAAGAGGCAGTGTCTGGAGTCCAGCCAAGCACATGTACATGGCTCTTTCAAACCGGCTTTGAACTTGAGAAGGAAAACAGATGCGCACCAGTTCTTTATTCAGGGAGCCCCAGTGAAGGACAGGGGACAGGGGCTGGGCAGAGGTAAGTGAAGAACCTGTAAGGATATGCTTAAGCAGGAGATGCTTAAAACAGCAAGAGAGAAAAGCAGACAAGTCCAGCAATGATCATGAACTGCAACTCATGAAGCACGGCAGCTAACGTTGTGTCTGTTAGGCAGAGCAAAGGGAGCGATCAAAAGGGGTTTCCGACAACCACAAATCATAAAACAAGCAAGAGTTAGCCAGTTTCAAAACACAGTGTCTTTCTCCACAACATGATTGGCTGAAACACCACCTAGACAGGCAGAAACCACAATTACCTGGAAATGCTTGAAATCTTATTTATGATAAATGGTAAATTCAAGAGACAACAGTGAGTTTCTGTGCAGCTAACCACATTTAGCATGGCTGGTAAACACCAAAGCTCAGGCATGCACAAATGAGATGTCAGCCCGAGAGCTCATCACAGCTGGTGCACAGGGCATTGCTGAAACAGTACAGAGAGATTTGCATGACTATAACCAGAAGCCTACCCTGCCCATGGGGTGAAAAAGATTTCACCTCCCAAGCTGCAGGCAGCACCTGGGGAGCATGGGCTCCATTTCAGGAAGGGGAAAATTCTCTTTTGCTTTCAAGAAAAAGCAAGCAATCAAATGCACGTGCTTCTCATGGATGTCTTTTTGCTGGTAGGGCTGGAGCTAGTAAGTGGTGGCATAATGAAATGTGTAACTTTGCATTAGGTAAGTCCTGTATTGATTCTGTAGAGCAGAAATGGAGGTGGCAGAAAGATTGCTGAAGACAATCTTCTACTAAACTGCTTAGGGCTTGGAGCACCTGACCTCCAAGTTGATGAGAGGGAGCTGGGATTGTCGGGTACGGCCACAGAGAGTCTGGGGAGATCTGAAAAAAGCCCCTGACCATGGCATAGGTGGGAACAAAGAAGAGGAACACAAACAGGGGAGCAGGTCCTCAGTGAGGAGAGGGGGATCCTCATTCCCCCTGCATGAACTCTGCTGCATGCACTGACAAGCTAAAAAGCTAAACTGAATTTTGATTTTTGTTTTACGGCACAATGCTTTGAAACAAAACAGTAGCAATGCCCTTATGTTTCAGGAAAACAGTGTTGTTGACTTGGAAATGTCTTTGCTAAGTTTTTCTCAACAGCAGAGGGCATTTTCCCAGATTCAGCTTTTCCATGGTTTCTGTGGTCTTTTATATGGACATCATTCATATCAAGATACTGCCCTGTTTTAGTCAAGTCTTCCATATGTGGATTCTCAAGTGTGCTTACAATGAGAAACCTGACATTAAAAGTGAACTTGAAGACCTCCACCTGTGCATGCTCTCACTGGTTGGATATTCAGCAACCGCTGTAAAAGAGAGCCTCCTCTCTAGGTCCTGTGTACATGGAAGGACTGTGCACACTGGTGCACTAAGGGCCCAACGCAGACGTACGTTTTTGTCTCTTGACATAACGGTACCTAGACTAACTTCTTCCCAGCTACTCAAAAATTGCATGCACAGGTATTCAGACAGCATAAACAAAACATGATACGATTTGCAAATACCACTGTTGTCCTCTTCCACCAGATAGGGACCCAAATTCTCTAATTACAGTGCCCTTTTTCTTGGTCATGACAGACTGTAAATCACATCTGTGGCATCACTAGGTTGTCACTGTGAGTGTAGACTAGAATCAATCTTAATGCTAGACACAACCTCCATGGAAAAACATGTATTAGAAAAGTAGGATGCCAGGCTGGGAAGCTGGAAGAAGTTCACCACCAAAATCTGAAGCCCGTATGATCCTCCCCAACAGATGCATGTGCTTTGCCTTTACTAGCACCGCCTGAGTTCAAGGCAAGGGTGGGCTTTGCTTTCCTGTAGAGAGTGACTCCTGTCAGAAAAAAACAGGTGTTGTGTGGTCTTACTCCAGACATCCCAAACCATGAGCTGCTGATCCTTCATTACAGGTGTAACTTATATTGGCACAAATCTCTAGTGCAGATATGCTACTAATTCACCAACTCCAGCAAACTTCCTAAACATCAGCACTCTGCTGATTGAGAATTTTGAATCAGAGAGGCCAAATCTAGAAATTAAATGAAAGTTGAAAAAAAAAAAATCTCTGTGGATAAAATACAGGCTAGGGCACAAGGGGAGTTTGGCACTGCCACGGAGTTATTCAGCTCTTAGCATGTGCATTTATTCGTCAAGCTGTGTCTGCTAATGGAAACTTGTGGCTCCATCCCTTATTTTCAGGCCCCAAACTCCCACATATTTGGTAACACAGACATTTGAAAGACAGTACTTGTGGTTTCCTTTTTCCTCCCATTCCTTTTCTTTCTTTTAAACAAGAATTCTCTAAATAAATAAGCTGTGTTTATCTTTTAGAACCGCCACCAGCTACCAAAGGAGAAAAAAAAGGTTGATATGCAGGAAAGCACCTGACGTTTTTTCTCTGAGACCTGCCGACAAGCCCCTCCTGCTTTTTGGTCCTCTCACCTCTAGTTGCAAGATCAGCTTGAAGAGTCAGTGCCCACGTCTCTGGAGTGAATTCGGATGGCCGAAAGACCTGTGCAGCGAGACTGAGGTAACAGAGACTTCCCAGTAAAGTCAACATGCATGGCTCTTGCTGATTTCAGCCAAACTGGGATGTCTCCCAAAACCCTTCCTCTGAGCATGCTAATTTAAGGGGCATTGGTGGCAAGCTTCTTGCTCAGGTTAGGAAGCAAATTTTGTGAAAGAGTGCTGGGTCTGTTTTGCAAAAGAAAAATGTTGTCACTGGCACATTCATGCTTTTACCAGTGATAGCTGATGCCATTGCAGAAAAGAAACATAAGGTATTGGCAGGGGTGGGGGGAGAGCAAGAAGAAGGAACCTGGCCCTGGCATCCAAAGAGAAGGGGATTCCCCAGAGAGAGGGTGATGCTCCAGAAAGGCTCCTTCTACATTTTGCACTCTGGCATCTTTGAGGGAAAAGCACAAAAGGCTATAGGTTTAACCAACACAGAACCACAAGAAACCAGGTAACAAAACCAACTCGAGGATGCCTACAGACACAAGAGCCATGATGTTCTCTACTGAGCCAGGAGTCCAGGAGGAACAAATCACATTCACATTCACCAGATTAGAGTTTGACTTCCAAGGAGATCCAAGGGGAGAGATCTTCAAAGCAGCTCTTTGCTCAGCCCTGCCAAGTGTAAGATCTGGGCACGGAGCAAAAATCCTCTATCCTGTTTTTCCTGCACACTATCCCAAGCTCCACCTCCAACAGCTCCTCTGAGTTTTCTCCAAACCTAAGCACATTTTGATCCATCTGCCAACCTTCTCACTGAAGAAGAACTTCTCAGGAAGACGCAGAAAAACAAAACAATCACTGCGGCTCAAACCTGTATCCTCATCATGCCTTCAGCAGCAGTCACTAACAGGTATTTATTACTGAAGAACAGTGGAAGCATGTAGCTATACATTCCCAGAATGCCCTACCAGGCTACAGCAATTTGGAGCTCAGGTCCTTCACTGATTAGAGGTGGTATCAATATAATTAGTGGCTTTCCATGCAGACTTTTCTTCCATGAATGTATTCTCAGCAGACCTATCTTCTGTGGTTCCATCCTCTCTTTTTGAGCCCATGGGAACCATCAGCACCTTCGGCATCTTCTGACAGAGAGCTCTGAAGATTCAATCCAAGCACCACCTCTGTGGGTGATGCCCAAGACTGGACACAGTATCCAGCATGACCTCCCCAGCACTGAATAGAGGGAATAACAACATCCTTTAATCTCCTGCCCCTGCTATGCCTAAGGTAGTCCAGGATGTGATTTGCCACCTTGCTGATGAGAGCACACCTTGGGTCACATTCAATGCAGCACGTGCTGTAACTCCTAAGTCCTTTCCAGGAGAGCTGCTCAGCCAGGTCATTTCCAGTTTGGATCTATGCAACGGTTTTTTCCTGCCCTCAGTGCAGGACTTTGCACATCTTGCTGCTGAGTTTCAGGAAGTTTCTGTTGGCCAAATCCCCAAGTTTCTCGAGGTCCCTTTGGACCGACACTCTGCTCTTCAGCCGGTCAGCCACTCCCTAGTTCTGCATTGTCCGCAAAGTTGCTGAGGGTGCGCTCTGTCCAAAGGCATGCGTGGGAGGTAGGGGGAAAAGGGACAGGGAACAACGAAAGGCCAGGAAATATTCAACAGTAAAATTTTACAGTAGAAAAATAGGAAGTCTGGGTAATGTTCCCCAACGTGGCTGAAAGGGAAGGAAGCAGCATCAGGCATTGCAAAGCAAACGGGTGAAAGCAGAGTCATGCATAGACAGGTCCAGAGCACCACAAGGGCTTGTAATGAGGGCTTGGAGATCCCGCTGGGCAACCCCATCAGTGGGGTACGTACAAGCAAAGCTACCAGCTCTGGATAAATGGCAGCAGACAAGACACATGCACCAACACACTCATCCCAGAGCAGGAGGCTGTGCATCTGAATTGTCCCTCCTGCCATTTCTTGAGGATTTCAAGGGGAGAAACTCTCACGCCAGTCTTTGTATCTCAGTAGTTTACACCCACGGTTCTGCCAGGTGGCATGCAACTGTGCTATACTGGAGTGGTGTCTGCTGTACGCTGTGTACAAGGCTGTCAGCAGCCATAATCAGACACAGTGTACTCAAGAAAAGCTTCTGAACATCAGCCAAACAGGATTTATTCCAAGCTTCTCATGCATCGCTTGTAACCCTTCAATATACGTTGCTGCTAGGAAAAGTAGCTTGCTCTCTCTGAACCAAAACTGGAAAGGATTAGCACATTTTTCATCCCCTAAAGGAAACATGAGACCAATTTACCTTTGGAAAATGGGCTGAAGTCACTGGCTGCTTCCTAGGGGATTACATGGCATGCCTTGCCCAGTTTCAAGAAGTCCTTACAAGTTTTTTTTGGTAGGGATCCCCATGCTAGCAACAGAAGTTGTAATGGGAATCCAAGCACTCTGTGAGTGTCCCAAACCCAGAGACCGACAGAGCAATCCTACCCTTAGCGCTTTCAGGAGGCAACACTTTTTCAGAAAAGGTAAGGCTTGGGATGCTTCTTATTTGGCTTGGGCACTCCACAGCTCCCAAAAGAGGTGCTGCTAGCAATGCAGCAGTGCAAAGACTGGAGATCACTGCCAAGACCCTGGAGATGCAGCTGGCACAGGGCATCAGACCAACGTGGCCCTTGCTTCCAAGGGGGGGTTCCAGGGCTCATTTCCTTGCTTCTTCTTCACCCGTGCTTTTTATGCCACTCCAGGATGGCAGCTCCCATGGTTAGGGTGAGGTTGGGAGCCTGATCAAAGTTCAATGGCAGAAGTGACCTTTGCAACCAGAAATCAGGTTGCCAGTTCAACAGCAAAACCAGGAATGGGGCAGGCAATGAATATTTCTCCTTTCCCATAGCTTGCTCTCTGTCCCACAGCTTTTGTTGTGGTTTCGTTTTTTTTTTTAAAGATCAGCTGTTTCAAAGCATAACACAGAAGAACGTTTCCCCTGTTTAAAAGGTATCTATGCCCCACCTTGAGTGTGGAAAGTTGAAACTTGGCAGGGAAACCTAGAGAAGTTCTTTGGAGTAGCTTTCTGTGAAGGATTTGGGACCTTGAAGCTACGTACAAAGGTTTCACAGCACATCTTGTACCTATTTTATTTTAATACGCCCAGAAACAAACTGCTCAGGAAGACTTCTCAGCATATATTGGGCCAAATTAACCACGTGTTGGGAGACCTAAGGCTTGTGAATGTGGGCACCGTTCGGGCAGAGAAACTCAGGCTTGCCAAATCTCTCTAGAAAACATAGTTGCCATACACAAGTATCTGCACCAAACAAGCTTGCGCTGACATTTTACATTTCATGTCCATTGTCATACCAACAGGAGCAGATACAACTTGTAATTCCTGCAAGCAGAAAGTACGCAAAAAAGAAGCTAAAATCAACAGTCCTCAGAGATCCCAATGGCTTAAGTGTGCTTTCCACTACGAAGAAGAGAGGGTCTGGGGTCTTTTCTGCTTTGGGTTGGGTTTGGGGGATTTTTGCTGGTTTTATGCTTGCCTGTAGATCTTGCATAATCAAAAATAGAACTGTAAATTCATCAGCTGCTTTGTTCTCTGCAAGTAATTCACTCGGCTCTATTCACAGCTCAACCTCATCCTGCAGTGAAACTCACATGCTTTGGTTTGTTACGCCAGCATAGTCTAATTCCAGAGATCACAAAAATAATATTCCAAGTTTAATCCCAAAGAAAGGATTACTAGGGATCAAATCCATTATTTCACAATAAATCCCTTTTATGTCTTTTTTTTTTTTCCCCATCAGCGATCAAAGCAAGTGGATTTCATCTCTAAAACACTGCCACTATACAACAGAAGAGATCCTTGCTCAAGGCACAGTGTGCAACATTTACTTTCATTTTTTTGCACAGTATCAAAGGAAATTTATTTTTCCCCCTTGCCAAAAATAAAGTCTGGTCTAGATTCTCAGCTGCAGCTGAGAGCACTGGGAGAGAAAGTAGCTGTAGCTCATTTTTGCAGCTTCCTAATCTTGTAGGACTGTTTCTAATGTTCTCAGTTGTCCGCAGCCCGCCACCACCGTTTCTTCATTTGAGAGTCTGAAGCGAAGAGCCAAGCTCTGGCTTCAGCGAAGGAAGATTCAGAGACTACCAAAGGGGATTTTTTCCTCTAAACACAAGGCCAGACTCAGCGCACCAATTCCAGCTTTTTTCTTCATTGGTATTTCCATAGTTTGCTGTATGAAGCTAGGCAGATGATACGACAGCCTTTAGCATCCCACCACAGAGGGACAGGACATCGCATGCATGTTTTCCATACCACACAGACAGAGTCACCAACCAGAGAGTCCTAGACTTGCTAGCCTTGCTGGAGTGAACAATGATGTTAATGTGGACAGAGGCATCCACCTGCTCCCTCCATATCACATCTTATGGAAGATACAACCAGAAACAAAACTGGTATCAGCCTTGACCACGTGCTGCATGTAAATAGTACGAACTGGACTGGGCAAAACAGATTGCACACCATCACTACTGTGAAGTCAGGCTCTTTATGGTTCCTCTGCTAATCAGAACATATTTTTAGTCCTAATCTCAATCTGTTTGAATTAGCTCTGCTAAAGTGAACAGAATGATACAGGTCAGATCAATTATTATGAAAAATTCAATTATGATAGTGCCATATGCGGCACTATAAAAAGAACGCAGCTGTACATATGGCTGATGAAAGCAACAGCAGTTAGTGGCAAAAATGTCCATGACATTGTGATGTCCTTTACTCCTTCAACGCTTTCTACATGGGCCACGTTGAGAGGAGGAAAAGTGCCTACATTTGCCCTTTTTAAAAAACTGCACCAGCTTTCAAATGTCCCTCTCCACCACCCTCCAAAAACCCAAGAACCCTCCTCATGGAGATGAGATGGAGCATTGAGAGTTTCTTTTAGGAGGTGGAGTTGATCTTGCTTGCATCAGGAAAATTTTCACCAAAAATAAAAAAAAATCAGATTTGCCCAACATTTCTTAAAACAAAAGAACTACCTTGTTTCCCTACAGATGTTTCTGACTACAAGGCTCTAAATCCTTTTGCCTGAGCAGCCCTGCTTACCCATGAGTAAGAGAGCACCTTGCATGGGCTAAGTCAATTGTCCAGGTTAAGTCAAATACGCATCATCATGTGCAGGGCTGCGACTTGAACATTTGAGCACACAACTTAAGAATAGGAATGCTGCATGCTGTATCCTTTTTTCCAGGAATAGGAGTAAATTTCTGCTCATCTCAGAAACAGCACTGAAGCAAAGCCTGCTAAGTAACATGTGAGTCCTGAAAAATCCAACAAAATGGAAAAATTTCCAGTCCATGCTTTGGTGTCACAGGAGCCAGGCCACTCAATAAAAAAAAAAACCAAACAACTGGGAAGAGGAGAAACACCTTACTGTGCCCTGGTAAAGAGAACTGCCCAAGCTTGTGCCACCAGCCTCCCGGCTCCCCTTGTGCTTTCATCTCTTAGAACAGTGATCTCCAAAGTTGGATGCGCAAGATGAGCCATTGGACTGCAGAAAGAAATATTAGAATTTCAGTAGTACATGTGTGTACTTTATAAGTAACTATATACACATATATTGGAGGTGCGTGCTGAAAAATAGGTAGGGGTGCATAACCAAAAAAGTTTGGAGAGTGCTGACTTGGCAGTCAGTCCCCACTCCTGGCAGCAGTTTCAGCCCAAAAGCTCAGGAAAAACAACTGCTACAGCAGTGCCTGCTGCCACCCCAGCAAAGCTGAGGGAAGGAAAGGTGAGGGTGAGACTGTCCATCACCCCCTGCATGGGAGAGGAAGCACAACTGGCACTAATCACAACAGTGAAACCAGCTGTGCAAAGCGCTGTCCTGGTTACGGAGGAAACCAGACAGGGAAACAACACCAAAATAAAACCCCAAACCCAAGATAAAATGCATTTTCTTCAGCCTTTGATCTCTGCAGAGGTGGTTTTGGTGGTAGTTATAGCAGGAGGTAAGCCGCTTCTACAGAGAAATACCGTGTCCAGGCATTCCCTTTTCAGCCTGTCATGAAATGGGAAGGAAGCGACTAGGACTAGAATACGAAGCAAAAAGCTCTGAGAAGTTGCCATCAACTCAACATACATACACACACACAAAAAAAAAAGCGCTCAGTGGATTGACCAGTGTTCAAAAACATATCCAAAGGATGCACCTCCACATCAAACTGCACTGGCACACTCCTTCTACACAGGCTTCCAGGTGGTCCATCTTTTTAGCCCTTCTTTTATTTTAAGCCGACAGTCTGAGGCACAGCAGGACCATATCATTGCTTTATTTTATAGCAGAGAAAATAAAAATTCTCCTAGCAAAAAGAAATTATTTTTCTAAAAATAAAACCCCCCAAATTTCTCAGATTTCCTTTTATTATTCTTATTCTTCCCCACACGAACACACTGTTTTTAGAGAGTACAGCCTAGCAGAGATTTAAAGGAGCCTCTTGGTGGTTGATAGCCCCTGTATTGCAATCACTGATTGATTCACAGATCCATTTTCTTTCAAGTCTAAATCATGCACTCCATGCTGGACAACTTAAAGCCTTGCTTAATATCTTTATTGTTGATCTGGACAAGGGGACTGAGTGCCCCCTCAGTAAGTTTGCAGATGACACCAAATTAAGCAGGAGTGTTGATCTGCTTGAGGGTAGGGAGGCTCTGCAGAGAAATCTGGACAGACTGGATCGATGGGCTGAAGCCAACTGCACGAGGTTTAACAAGGCCAAGTGCCGGGTCCTGCACTTGGGTCACAACAACCCCAGGCAACGCTACAGGCTTGGGGAGGAGTGGCTGGAAAGCTGCCTGGCAGAAAAGGATCTGGGAGTCCTGGTGGACAGCTGGCTGAACATGAGCCAGCAGTGTGCCCAGGTAGCCAAGAAGGCCAACAGCATCTTGGCCTGTATCAAGAATAGTGTGGCCAGTAGGAGTAGGGAAGTGATGGTGCCCCTGTACTCAGCGCTGGTGAGGCCGCAGCTTGAGTACTGTGTTCAGTTTTGGGCGCCACAGTCTAGGAGGGACATTGAGGTGCTGGAGCATGTCCAGAGAAGGGCAAAAGAGCTGGTGAGGGGTCTGGAGAACATGTCTCATGAGGAGGGGCTGAAGGAATTAGGATTGTTTAGTCTGGAGAAGAGAAGGCTGAGGGGAGACCTTATTGCTCTCTACAACTACTTGAAAGGAGGTTGTAGTGAGATAGGAGCTGGTCTCTTCTCCCAAATAACTAGCGATAAGACAAGAGGAAACTGGTTCAAGTTGTGCCAGGGGAGGTTTAGGCTAGACATTAGGAAAAAATTTTTCACTGAAAGAGTTATCAAACATTGGAGCAGGCTGCCCAGGGAGGTGGTTGAGTCACCATCCCTAGATGTGTTTAAAAGTCGTGTGGATGTGGTGTTTAGAGACATGGTTTGGTGGCAGACCTGGTAGAGTAGGATCAATGGTTGGACTAGATGATCTTAAAGGTCTTTTCCAACCTAAACGATTCTATGATTCTATAAGTGCAACAGAACAAAGCCTATATGTTATAAATCTATTTCTTAAATAGTTTTCAAGGTTTTCAGAAAGGAACCCGTTAAAATTATTTCACACTCTCTTTCAGTAAAAAAAATATTAATTTGTTGGGATCTGCTATGGAACCAATTGACTTCAGGAGGCAAACCTTAAATCTGGATAATTATGTACTGCTTAAGTGTGATACTAGAGCAGGTCTTAATACCAAGGGAAAAACCCGGCCTTGCATCTCCAGGGGTTTCAGGGCTGTGAATTGAACAAGTTGCTTTTCCTGACACCGTATTCTGAAGAAAGGAGGGGAAAATAAGAAAAGCATGCACAGGCAGTAGGAATCAAAATTTTTTTTACCATTTCTCTTTTCCTCTTTCAAAAAGTTTCTTGACAGGACATCTGCAGAAGGTAGGGAAGGATCTCCCAAAGGTGCCACATTCCAGATCCTGGCCATGACCACAGTGTGGCTCTCTCATGTGCTAGGTTTCCAAGGCTCATCTCCCACCAGAAATATATGGCTTAAACAGACACCCAAGCAGTCCTTATGCTCACATGATTAAAGAAGCTTTTGGTTTAGAAACCTGGCAGCAGGCCTGTTCACATCTGATCCTCCCTTGTGCTTGTCCCTTCATTGAGAGCGCACCCCTGGAAGGGGCTAAGGGGATCAATCTGAGTCAATCAGGAACACAAAGCCATTCAGTCTCAAAAAAAAACTTGGATGTGAGTCAAACAATACAAGTTTTGAGAATTATTTTAGGTTAAATTCCTCCTCAGGACATGATCTCCAAGGGTGAAAGCCTGGCCCCACCGAGGCCAAGAGCAAAACTCCTGCAGACCTCAGCAGGACCTGGCTCCCACCCAAAGCAAACTTTTCAAGTCTCAGTCAAGTTCTTCAGCTGCAGACATTAATTTCTATTATTTTTGTAGCCTTTTTGTCTCACCAAAGGGATCCTTCCGCAGTGGCCATCCAAGAACCATTGACAAGATGGAAGAAATTTAATTTGCAATTGAAAAAGTAGTCTATATTTTTTTTTTCCATTTAAAAACAGTATGTCTGTGACATGGTCTCCAAGCATGTCAGTGTCAATCTGGCCAGTGGAGGAGTCCCACATAGCTCAAACCCTTCAGGGACTGGGATTATGCTCTATTCTATTTCTGCATAGCACTTAACCCTACAGGACCCTGCATCTGCAACGGGAGCCTTCCAGGGACCATGGTAAAAGCAATTATAAATACAAGCATTTTGATTCTAGCCTTGTTGACTTTCCTTTTGCCAGCATTGTTTGTCATTCCCAGCAGACCAAAAGCATTTTTTCCTCATGGGGAAGAGCACTGTGACAACGATGTTGAAGCGCTCTCCAGTTTTACATTTGGAACAACAGTAACAAGTAAAACATGAACTCTCAGTTTTACAACAAGTTTTGTAACTTCTGATGATTTGTTTTAAAGCCTCTGCTCCTGAAAATCAGTAGTTACAGCAGTCTCAATTCTTGCTGTCAGAAGGAAACATCTAGTTTACATGGCCACAGGGTACAACACAAAAACACAACCCTGAGCGTGTCAAAAAGCTGGAAAACAAAGAACAGTCCATGCTGGACTAGTTTTGTTCTTTGAGATCACCATGGGCCAGTCAGGTCATTACACGACTGGCAGTGATGAACACCCATTGCATACCAGCTCCGTGGCACCCAACCACAAGACCAGAAGTGACCACAGTGTCCACCAGAGGAAAGGTTGGGACAAATTCACCCAAGAATTCTGCAACACGAATAACCATAACCAACGTCTTTTCCCTTTGCTCCTTGTGTTAAAATGTCAAGAAATTTTGCCAGAAGAAGGTTTTCTCCCTTGAATGTCACAGGTTCAGACCTCAGCTGTCTACTGATACCCAGAAACTTTCACCATATGCTTGCAATTATGAAATTATTCTCAGCAACAAGAAAGACAATACACTTTGAAGGAAAGAAAATAAACTAGGTCTTCCTTCTACCTTCATCTACTCTCTGCATGCTCTGACATTTTTATGCAACTGGAACAGGGACGCGCCTTTCTCATTTCTATATGCCAAGTTGGTTAGCTGCCACGTTATTAGAGCCCACAAAGCTCTGGCTTCATCCAAGGAAGGAAGTCAGGCTCCAGCAAACGCAAGCTGCATTGAACTTGCTCAAACATGCATATTTCAAGCGCTGTCTTCTCCCACAGCCCAAAGGACATTGCAACACCATCCAGATAGAGCCTTCATGTAACATGCCAAAGCGGTTGCTTACGTTAAGATTAGGTCCAAGCCACTAAAGGCAGATGTGAGTTTTAGACCTCAAGAAACACAGGGCTACTTGAACCTCTGGCATATTCAAAGCTTTTGCCTCAGGATACAGGGGAATCTGTGTAATTTTCTTTGCTCGTGTTTTTCAAACGTACACAGATTGCCCACTAACAGCTTAGTATTTCTAATATCAGGTTAAAGTAATTCCACCAATGTCATTTTAAGCCTTTGTCTCATCTGCTGTACCACTCGTGATTACAACCACACTTATGTGTCTGGGCTGGTGACAAGCAGCAAGGGCTGAAAATTGTGTTTGATACCAAATGTGTATAACTTTGAAATTTCTTGAATCCATCCATCCTTTCCAATTGCACCAGGGCAGGAGAATGGGCAAGCTGTGCTTCTGAAAAAAGATGGAAATAATACTAACAAATACAGAGACCACAGCCAGCTCTTCTGAAGCTCTTCTGGTCCTCCAAAAGAGATATGGACAACAGAGGACGGGGCAAGCTTGAAGGCAGGCTTCCCATAGACCTAAATAAGTTCCTGTAGAAGTAGCTGCAGGATGGCCTGGATGCACAAGCTTAATTCTAGTTTTGGAGGAATTCTCATAGCAGGTTGGTGCATTAAATGAAGTTTTGGGTTGCGTTCAAACACAAAACAGGAAATGTCCAGTTTGCTGGATGTGTTGGTCACCTTGGCTTTCACAAGTTTAGAAGTCGTCCTGAGAATATTCTGCTGTAAGGCTAAACTTTGCCAGAAAGAGAACTTCACAGGCAAATGACTTCTACACCACCCTCAAAGAACCAGTCCAGAGTCATGTAAGATTTCTCCTTTCTCTCTCTTCACCTCAGATCAACCCCATGCAAGAAATCTTAAGTATTGCAGTCATCTGTGAGTCATTCAATGTCACCTACACCACGCATGTAGCCACCTGAAGTGAGCACCACCAGAGCCAAGCTTTATGCCACAGGAAGGGCACAGTGTTCCCTCAGCTGCACGTCTCACTCCCTCAGCACCTGCCATAAAGGCTGTTCTTTCTGCTATGGAGACCAAAGAAGTTGAAAAAAACCAACTTGTATCAAAAAATAGAAAAGGATTAGGAAAAAAAAGGTTAAAAATTAATAAATGTACCAAATAAATATGGAGGTTTTGTAGAGCTGATTAGCTCAAAGCTGAGCTGATTTCCCCTGGGACAAAGCCCAGCTTCTAACACCACCCAACCACATCCAGACCAAGTTCTGAAAATCTCTATTCTTCTCCCAAAAGGAAAATGGGCAGCTCCCCCTGATTTCTAAGTAGCATGCTTCCCTTTCTAGCTCTTTAGGTCCTTTGCATTTTAAACACCTTCCTCGAGTCAGTGGCAGTTCAGAAGCAGGTGATGCCTGTGGTGTACCAAAACCCAGATGCCCTGACGCATGCTTGCGTAGGACCAAAAAATGAGCTTGAGAAATGACAACGTGAAAATGCTAAATAGCTTCAGCAAGAGTTGGGATTTCTTTGGAGGGAACAGTCATTTTCTCTGCCCAAAAAAAATTTGAAAGTATGAGCACTGGGAGAACACATGGGTTATTTATGAAACCATAAAGGTGAGGAGGACAAGAGCAGTTCATAAATCTTCACACTAGCCAGGAGACCTGCCTATCTGCAGGAATAAGGGCCCAGAAGACCTGTGTAGTTAGACCATGGCCACAGGCTAACAAACTCTCACACCAAAACAATTCACTGAATTCTTGTAAGAAGTCACACCATGCTGGAAATAATACACATCTTTTCTTAGTAAGCCTACAATTTCAGGTTCTTTTGAGGATTTTTTCACAACAGATTATTGAGAATACTTGTTGTATTGAGAATACTGGTTCTTGGAAAAATTTAGATTCATTAAAACTGAAGTTTTCATAGAAGCCTGTAGGAATAAACAGCAACCTCGTGCTTAGAAGCCTTCTGGGAGGACACACAGACTTAAATTCCCACTGTAGTTCAGCTCATGGACTTAAACCTAGATTTTCCACCTTCTGTTTGCTACCTGGTCTGGGATATAACTCGCTCTTCTTCTTCCCAGCCTGAGATCCCACTTCGTGGGTCTTGTGGTTACATCTAAGTTGCTGAGCTTGGCAAGGTAATATGACCTGGTAGTTGAGACATTCCCTTTGAGGGATTTGTACGTTGTGAGGGCTCTGACCACTGCCACCAACCACAGAGCGGAAGTTTCCAAACCCTTTCCACTGGTGATCCTACTTCCAGTCTCACTTCCAAAGCTTGCAACCCCACCTCCACAATCCCTTAGGCTCTGTTATCATCTGCAAAGCACCATCCATCCCACCAGGCTTTAAATCTTCTGCTTGGGAAACCACTTACACCAAATAATTTTCTCACTGGTCATTGTTTTGCTGCACGTTTTTCCCTGGTGATGGAGAAGCTTTACCCACCACCAGTAATTCGTTCTCACCCAACTCAGGTTATAAATTGTGTTTCTGATTCCACCACTGAACCTTTGTGTTTTTTCGCATTGTGGCATTTACTCATCGTGCAGCAAACACAGCGTTGCACCCTGAACGTCCTAAGTGAAAGTCTGATGAGCTCTTATTTCCACATTTTTGGCCAGGGCACAAGTTTTGTTTCAGAGCTGTTCTGTTTTGTGGTTTCAGACAAGGTCTTCAGCATGCTACATATGCAGGCAACACTCGCACTGTTCTCCAAGCAAAGTAAGCAAAGTACTGATATTGAACCATCTATGATGTATTATTGCAAATTTAGAACCACAATTCATCACAATTCAGGGGTCATTCCAGAACATCACACAGTTTTCTAAAGATGAGGCAATGACAGCGTGTGTGACCATATGGTAGATACAAGCCTGTTTGTAGCATTGCAGGATTTTGTTATAGCAGCTTTGCTTATTGAAAAGGGGGCCTCCTGCAAGTCAGTGCTTTTCTTTGAGGAAAGCTCTGTCTGTACAACTGTCAAATAGAGAAGCCAGTAAAGTCCATGTAACTCTCTCATCACTGCACATGTTTCAACACTTCACTAGATCACAATCTTAACCCGTCTCACCTTGTATCTTTATATGTGTCTATTCTTTTGAGATTGCAATCAACCGAAGAGCAATGAATTGCATGCTCTAAATAACACCTCAGATATGTGTGTTTAATCTGGAAATAGATTTGCTCTTACAGTTTGCAAGAACTGTATCTGTCTCAAAATGAGTTAGGTCCGCAGTGGAGCATCTGCTCTGCTCCCTGGATTACAGAGGATTCAGTAGGAAACCACACTGTCAGCCTTGTAGCAGATGGTGACAGCATCATTCAAATAGCCTCTCTCTCCATACGCTGCCCAAGACAACATAACATCAGGTCTCCATGAGAAGAACAATTGATGCTCCCTGTGTTAACTCTGGAGTAGAGATTGTCCTGCCTGGTGGCTCTCTGTAGCTCCCACAGTGTGTCCACACTGGCCTAGACAACAGGATGTTTCTTCCTTCCCTAAATCCACAGGCAAATGATACCTTCCCCTACAGCTTGTCCAATCCCACTTGGACAAGCAACAGCAAATTCCATCTCGAGAGCCCCAAGATGGACTTGGGGAACCTCCCCATCAGCAGGAGTCTGCTCCAGCCAAAGGACCAGGGCAGCCATGGCATTTTCTAGCCAAGCAGTGAACGGGGACAAAGATCCTCCTTGGTCTCTGGATGACCTGTGCCAGAACTTTGAGGTCTGTGCCCACCTTTTCCTCTTCTCTGTGGACAGCTCAAGGTCTCCAGGTGAGCATCTGCTTGACTGGGTGCTGTGGGTCTGTGGCTGTTCTCCCTCTTCACCAAGAGGTGGAAGCAGAGCCCCCTTACCCTCCAGCATACAGGGTTTGCACTAAACCCCCACATTTATTAGCTTAAAATTAGGGTATTCCCACTTATATGCAATTATAGGTAATGTTTGTCTCAAGTCAAAATGCTCAGGCAAGACTCTTCACGTCCTGATGTCTGCATAGGCAATGCTGAAGGTTTTTCCTTAGTGCTGGGGTATGTGATACTCCAACAAATCAAAAAATACACAGTTCAGCACCATCGGTGCAGTCATCATCTCCCAAGCTCAGCCGGTTGCATGGGGAAGACCACTTGTGCAAATGCATAACTTGGCCCTGTTGCAGAGCCCAGGCTTGAGATCTTGCAGTGTGAGGAGCTGGGAGAGCACAGAGCAATGCTGGGAGCAGAGCGACTAGATCCCTGCATAGGGAGTAGATCCCCAGGGAATTAGATCCCTGCTCCTGCACACAGGAGCAAGGACAGTCATGCCCTGGGAAACACTAGCTGCAAATCAAAAATCAAAACCAGCAGTGCTTTTACAGGATGTAACGCATGTTCCTTCTTTACTTGCACCCTCCAAGCAATGAAACCCTCATACTGAATTATGGGTATATGGCAAGATCATTCTCTGATTATTATTAAAAATATAGAGCTAATTATTTTTTTCCAATATGTCATGCAGTAAGTGATCTTGAAATGAGCAGTTGGCTACCACAGGTATTTATCTGCGGTATTTAGACAATGCTGATCGCCCAAATGAAACAAGTTAATTCAAGAATCAAAATGGGAGCAGACCTGGCTCTTGCCTGTGCAGCCCGGCTTCTTGTTGTTGCTTCACATTTTCACTCGAAGTGCTGTGTTTGCCCACCAACCCCCTCAAAAAACCCAACCAATTCCCACACTATACAGAGCTGATTTTCCAGAGTTTTTATGACCTGTTAGAGGAAGAGAGTGACTCTGTTTCACTCAGCCTAGGAATTAACAGCATGCTATTACTATAGATCTGCACATACGGCGGAGGCCGCAAAGCAGATTTTGAAAACAAAACAAAACAAAACAAAAAAAATGAGAAGCCAAAGTTACCACTGAACATTCGAGTTGCAAAAGTTTCAGTTATGCAAGCACACATTTCCTGGGTGTGAACATCTGACACACAGTAAATTAGGTGGAGAAGGAAGTCAATAAATGAGAGCAACCAGCACTGTTGGAAAGTAAGTGGATTTGAAACTTTCTAAATAAAATCAGTCATTCAAACCTCCGTGCTTTGAGTCAGCCCGCGTGCAGCATCTTGACTTTGCAGCTGTGCACAAATGCTTGCAATAACCTCTGGAAGACATACCAAAGAGAAAAAAAGCATATACAGGTTCCCTGGATTTTGTGGAAGAGAATTACATATTGCAGGGAGGATTTCCTTACACTCATTTCAACATACTGCGCCTGTTACCTTAAAAAGAAAAAAAAATATCATTTACTCTTCCCTTGAAAGAAAACCCCAGGGTATCTTCCCTACCTCAGTCTCCATGGGGTCCTACACTGGACTCAGTCCAGTTTGCAGATGCCTGTCTTGTACTGGGGGAACAAAACTGTTCCCAGTATCCAGATGTAGATCCCCAGTGCCGAGCACAGAGAATTATGCCTTTCCCAGACCTGCTGCATGTGCTTTGTCCAGCTCACCGCCCGTTGGGACCCCAGGTCCCCTCCAGCATTGCTGTCCTTTCACCAGCTCCGCATCCCTTTTTTCCATTCAATACCTCCCATATGGATCCCATGCCTCAAATTTGTCGTATAAGCATATTCCATCTTTGCCATCTCTCCTCTGGGGTATCCAGATCATCACAGCGTGCTTTTACAAAGTGGCATCAGCTTTTCCTCTAAAGACAAACTCATTTTGGAAGCATCTCAGTTGGGTTTAGACCTGCTAGCCTCCTGGAGAGTAAGTCCAGTCTGCGCCCCTGGTGCCAAAACCAGACGTGAGGGCTGAGTCGCTCTAGATTTTAGCAAGTAAGGAAATAATTCTGCAGCCAGCCCATGATTTAGTACAAATTTTCTGCGTATTTGGGGTCTTTTTCTGTTTGCTTGCTTCATTGCTTTTCATCCCCTATCACAACTGCATTTGAAAAACAAATCCTTACCTTCCCCCAAATTCCCTCTATGAGAAAATTTTTCAGAAGTTTGTTGAATCAAGTAGCAAACCACACTGATGTCTCAATTTGCTCCCTGTTATCAAATCCAGAAAAAACCCCACAGATCTCCATAGCCAAACTCGCTCAAGAAAAACTGAAAAACCAAGTAATAGGAACTCCACATCCAAAGATAACCACATGTCCATCATTAGTGGTTTGGTTGCTCTTAGGGAATCACGGGTCAACAAGGTCATAGTCTGTCACTCTATGAGCAGGATTTGATTTTTCAAAGGGAGACCAGATTTAAGCAAGACTTTTAGACTCTTTACGGAATATAAGCCACAAATTTAAGCGCTGACAGTTGTTCTTCTCAGTTTATTACCTGGGTGCATTACATACTGCATAGGAAAGAGTGACCTTCCCTGTGTGAGTGGGGCATCCCTAGGATGGGTCCCCAAGCAGTGGGGGATCTCCATCCTCAGGGATGCCCCAACACACCTGGACATGGTCCACAGCAAACTGCTGTAGCTACAATGTTGGCACCAAGGGTGCCTCCCTACCTAAGGTTTTCCATCATTAAACTTTATCCAGGCTGATGTCATGGCAGATCCTGCTTTTTTTCCTCAGAACAGTCATCAAGGTCTTGGTCTACCCAAAAATGTGTGTTCAGTGTCCATTTAAAGTTGATGTGCAAGTGGGACTTTGGCCTAAACAACCACCATTTGGAAGTTCAGCTGAGGTCATCCATCGCATCATACAGGCTTTTTTCTTTTAATTCCCCATCATCAGTGCTGATTTACATTCCCAGAAGGAATGACCCAGCATACTCCTGCCATCTACAATATCCTTCCCTCCATAGGTGGTAGAAGGACACCAGGGTTTGCCACGCAAGCTGTTTCTCAAGGGGTTTTTGGCAGCTGAGGTAGTACCTGTGGACAGCGGAGAGCTGCGACCTCAGCCTGCGACACCAAGGCCACTAGCAGATGTTGGATCCTGGCTTGCCTGCTTTTCTTTTTCTTTTTACTTTAAGAATAGCATCTGGTTGGCTTGCTCCCAGGGCTGCTATTCAGCTCCGCAGCCAGCCTCAGCAGTGTCAGCATACAAACCAGGCAACTTCAGCAATATTTACCCAAATTCTGCGTTACTTGGCTTTTCAAGGGCTACCTTAATTCTATTCACATGCAACTTCTATTTACATGACCACTTCAGTAAAGGTGGGGGGGTTTTATTGGTCCTTTGAAAATAAGCCTTTGCCAGAGTAAGGTGAAAAAGAAGCAATAATAACAACCACCTGTGTGAGGACACGGGAACAAGCCGTGCATCAGGACAGGGAGCCCGAGCAGCAGCAGCAGAGGACCCACGTCCATTGTGCAAGAGAGGGCTGGATGTAGCCTGGCCAGCCCCAGCGCTGTGACCAAATGGCACTTCTGCCGTGGGAGCGGGGCCAGCACTGGAAAAAGCTCATCAGCATGAAAGTTCATAAAAACAAGAAAATTATGCTGGCAAGGCTTTTCCCCCGCAGAGTAGCACAGAAGTGCAATGCAAACACCACCAAAATTTTTATTTTTTTATTTAAATAAAAAACAACACATGGCCAGGCCCTCACTATGGGAATCACACTCTCCAATTATTTTCAATTAGAGGGATGTCCAGACTCACCAGCCAGTTTTAATCCCATGAATGTATTCCATGTACATGTTTAGATACCTCCCATTCAATCTGTCGTGCAGGTCAGATAAACTGCCTTTATGGGAGCCAAACGTATCTCATCTGTCTGGGATTCGATGTTTAAAAGCTGCCAGTTGTGAGCAGAAAAGGCTGGACTAGGTGTTTCCCCATGATTGCTCACCAAGTGCTATTAATTACATTATGCCCTGTCACTGCTGCCAGGGCTTAGGTCAACCTGCATCTTTGCAATGGCTTGAGTTGTCTTCCTGCAGCCTCTCTGGGAGTTGCCAGCATCTCAATAGTGGGTTTTGGTAGCTCTCAGAGCTCCTCAGGCTTCTTCAAAGCTGTCAGGAACTATTTATCCAAAAACCAAAGGTGTTATCGTGGCTAGTTTTCATTCAAATAGTGACATGGGAGGACATTTGTGTTTGCCCACCATGCCTCTCCCCCACTAGCACGGGGTCTCAAGGGAGATTTTTCGGACTTTAAGAACCTCTAACACCTTCCTGGTCAGTTTATCCCAATGTAATTTATTTTCTGTTGTCTAGCCCCAACTATTTAACCTCATCAACCGTGAACCAACTCCACCTACCTGAAGGCTCAGATCTCTTGATGGTGACATTGGCAGCAGGAAGGGGAGATAGTGGCAATTGTCTTCTCCTTTTAATCGCGCTGGCCTGAAATTTCTTCTCATTTACTTCCTTGCCAGTTTTGAACAACTCCTGACATCTCATTGACATCCATGGCTCTCTGTTTGTTATTTGCAGACTGTTGCAGACTGTTGCAGACTGTTTGCAGACTCTTGCAGACTGTTTCAAGGCTTGGTTTGGTTTCCACTTTGAATGGAAGTCAAGCTGTCTTGACTTTACTTCTATGCCAACCTGGCTTTTTTGCCAGCTCAGCCTTCCTTACCAGATTACAGGCTTTGGAGCATCTGGTAAAATATCCTTGAGCAAGTCCCCATAAACTGGGACCAAAGAGCAGCTAATTCCTACACCGATGCCCAGTTTCATTTTGTGTTGAGCCGATGTTTAACAGATTTCATTTGCCCTGGGAGACTTTCCGAGGTGGAATTACCATCTATAACATTTAGCAATTCCAAGAATATTTTATAAGTCTGACAGCCTGCATCACCCTCAAGCCTGCCATGGTAAACACGCTCTTCCCTTTCCCTCTATTGCAGATGGCAATTTAGGCAGTCAGGGAGGTTTTGTGTTTGTGCTGTAGCATAAGCCAAATGCTATTATTCCGTCCTTTTTTTTCTTGTGAGGACATTGACCTGCAGGCATTCAAGAAGATTTTTCCCCTCCCTCTCCACATTTTTGGCGACTTGGTGACAGACACCATTTGGAAGAGGAAGGACCTTGGAGGCCAAGTGCCTTTCTAAGCAGGTCTTCGAAATCAGCAGTCTGACATCCCAGGAAAGCCATCCCACCTGATTTCAGTAACGCCATTTGCAAGCAGAAGCTAGCAGCATTGGTACAAAGTAACTTCACAGCTGGCATGGCATTGGGTTGGATTAGAGAAGCCCAGAGAGCTCTTCTGACCTAAATTATTCTCTGATCCTAAGCCCCATCCTCTCTCCTCCACTAGACACTTCACCAGATTATTCCTTCATGTTCTCAGGTGCTTCAGTTTGCCTCCATGTCATGATGCTGTGCTACAGAGTCATGGCTTCCTCTTAGCCTCCTCTTTTGGAGACAGTTTAATGGAGCCACAAATTGCATTAAACCAACCGACCATGTCGGACATAGGAGACCAGCCGATGTCCCACAAACCCAGGCTCTCCCAGGTACATCACTTCCCAAAGGAGCAGTTCCCTTCTTTGATAGGCTCTGTCTTCCCCATGAGACAGTGTATCCTCACCTGCACATTCATCTTGTAGTGACGGACAATGTGCCGACATCTTCTTAGTGTTGGCACTTGAGGACAAGGAATTACAGGATGCTGATGTAGCTGCTGCATCTCTCCCACCCCATCAGTCACGGACAGGGCTTAACTGCAGATGACGGGAAAAGTAGCGAGGATCAACAGCATCTCTGCTTTAGGGAGAGATGGGAGTTGACAGCCCCAAGCAGGAGAGAGGTACACCTCAGCCAGGGCTGCCCATGGGCGACGTCCATGGACCTGCACCCCTCCAGCCCTCCCCGGGAGCAGGCCAGGGCTCCTTGCTAATTTAAAAAACATTTTAATATAACTGATTTTCTAGAGGTGTAAAGGGTCAGAGATCTGGGACACTGGGTGAAAAAATATTTTTAAAGGTGCAAGAGATCATTTATGTAAAAAACCCTACACAGTTACACTTTAATAACTTCCCTTTCTTTCTAGAAAGACAAGCGTTTCACGCACTGTAACAGACATTAGTTTTCCACGGCAGGAGAAACCAGTGAAGATTCTTGCAAAATACAAATAGGACAACAAAGAGAATTAATAATTAATAGTAGTAAATAGCAAGTCCAAAGATTGCAGAAGCAGCAGTGGTGACTTTTACCAGGTGATCAGGTACAAAGTATTTAATCTTCTTGCTCTTTTCCCCCCATACTCTGTAGTGCACCGGCTGGAGCCCATCCACCCAGTCACCCGCAGCAGGCTCCGTTCACTCTTGCAAGAAAAGCATCAATTTTCACCCCAAAAAGAAGCATCTGTTCCAAGAGTAGCCCTCTGTCAGACAGCATAGAAAGATATCACATTCCTCCCAGAAACCTTGCCTGATCATCCATTTGGTTACTGCAGCTAACCAAATAGATGGCTCACAAGCACTTCATTTCTACAGTGTTGTTAACATCAGCCCCACGCCCCGGCTTTAGCACGCTTTAAATTAGGTGCAGGTATTTATGGCTTCAGGAATAACTGCAGTCTGCATCCAGCAATGGGCTGGGGAGGTCTTCTGGGGGGGGCTGCACAGCGATGAGATAGCTCCAGGGAAGTGAAAGTCACCGCGCTAAGCAAGTGCTATGGCTGCTGAAGTGAAATAGGGGGAAGTAAGGAAAGAACCGGATTTAGGAGTCAAAGATGGCGGGGCATTAAATAAGTTATATTCAAAGGGGAAGCCGCTGAAAGGCAATCCCAACTTCAGAGTGAGCAGATGCTCAAGATGCCTAACAGGTCAATGAGTCCACACTATTTACACGCCCATGCACGCACCCCCCGATGCTTCAAGACGACAGTCCCATTCAGTGTGCGCTTTCAGGTTGGGGAAGGAAATTGCTGTTAATCAATGGCAGCAAAGGCGCAGGCTGGAGGCCAGGAGAGGAGAGCCACTAATGGGCAAAACAGATGTTGCTCCGGCCATTGCAGAAGGCAGGCGGGCCTGGGGCCAAGGGTTAGCAGAATCGATGCTGATCCAATTGGAGAAAGCAGAGACGCTCAGGAGGTGCAACAGAGCTTTGGTGGGACTTGTCCTCCAGCTTTGCCTTGGGACACACCTCCAGAAGAAAGGCGCTGAGGCTGCTCGTCCTCCCCAGGTATGAACGCACGCTTTGGTCCTGTGCGTCACTAATTCTGCAAAGCCCAATCCTCCCGCTGCTGTTAATTGGACTAACTTCAGCAGAGCCCCACAGATTCACAGCCTCCACTGACCTGCCCCTATGTTTACAGCTCAGCCCTGGCCGGACGTTTTCCTAAAAGCTCACACAAAGCCAAAAAAGGAGGAGCAAAGAGTAATGAAAAAGCCCGGATATCTTTTAGGCTAGTCATCGCTTTCAGTCCTATTGTGTGACCAATATGTGTGTTTCCCCCCATTTTAGGTACACACGCATTAAGCTAAAAGAGGTAGTTTGCAGGTATGCAGGCTGGAAATACCCCCTCCTTTTTCTTAGTTTTATTTATTTTACTCTCCACAGTCACCAAAATCTTTTTTTTTTTTTTTTTTTTTTTTTAAACTGTATACCCACACATTGACCTTGCTTGGGATCAATCTAACGTGGCCAGAATATGACCAAGGGAACTGTAGGTAAAAGCAGTGCTGGAGTTTCGCTTGGGCCAGAGACTTTCTGCATGCCTGAACTCCCACACCAGAGTAAAACGCTACCTCTGAGCAATTGCTGTTCTAGGAAAGGGTGCAGCCCCTTCCATTATGTTTACGACAAAGACTGTCACGCTGCCCAGAAGGATGCAGTCACTGTGAGAAGTCGCCTTGTAGGGCAGAAGGGCTGACCTGGGACTTTTTGCCTAAGGCTGCTTCTCCAGCCTTAACGCTGCGTTCTCATTTCACCTTAAAATCATGGGATGCAAAGAAGCACAATGGAGAAGTGATATGAGGATTTGCATATACACAACAAATAATATGTGGTTTCTCCAGTTCTTGCTTCTCGTGTGACATGGAGATGGGCTTCAAGAAATAAGACAAAGAGTAGGACTTGATGTGTAGCGTGCAACTCCGAAGCATCACTCATTCAATCAAAATTATAACAAATCAAAAAATCAAGTCATAAGATTCGTTTAAAGATCAATCAAAAGACAAGAAAGAAGGATAAAAGTTACAGCTGCAGCGAGGAAATACTTCAGAAGAATCAATTTTTTTTTCTGTGACAGAGCACATTGCGCAAATCCAACCATTAATCATCACAGTAAAAGATTTCAATTCATGTTTGCCAGCAACAACAAGGGTTTTCCTCCAAGAGGGTGGACCAACAGGGTCAAAACCTTTGCTTTTGGGCTATATAGAAGTTCTTCACCAAGAAGAGACAGCTCAAGCTTCTTCACTGCAATGATTTCATTTAAAAATATCCAGGGAACTCATTTAAGTGCAAACAAGCCATGGCAAATGTTAGCCTGCTGGAGAAGTTGGGAGAAAGACAACTGAAAACAGAAGTGAGAAACAGGGAAATTTTAGACTGTGGCTGCAACACCACGGCATCAAGGGATTTTTTAATTATTATTATTACTACTTTAAAAAAATTACAAAAAGCAGCAGTCCAATGATGTTTGGCCATTTTATTTTCCCAAGTCCCTGTGCAAGCAAGTTTGAGCTCTTAGGAAAGAAAACAACTGGCTGTGGCCATGACGTGCAGAAGCATTTTGGTAGGGGCAACGCTGACTCTCAGGATCATGCACTAACCCATGCTAGCTCTTACTGTTCGAGCTGCCTCCGAAGCAGCTGTTAAAACATGCTGTAAGATATCAAAGCAGCTCTAATTAACTTCCTGCTTTAGTACTACTTCAAAGTATTTTGGAGAGATCTCAAACTAGAGTTTTTGCAGGGCAGTTTCTAAAGGAAAGCAGTTTGGAGCTCATTCATCGCTGACTCCAAACACATTTGAGATTCTCCTGTTGCTGTTTTTGTTTAAAAAGGAGGTTAAAAAGGCTACATCCATAAAACACTTCTAACACACAGCATCACCTATCACAGGAGAAGGAACCAGCATAAAAATGAAGTCAATCAAATCCTTCTCTAAGCCATCACCTAGAAGCAGACAAGCCAGTCTGGTCCTTCCTAGTAATGATACCTTTGGCGTCTAACTCCATGTTACCTCCAAAAGCTGTGCAAGCTCACATGCAATTTGGGGTTTGCAATGAAAATGGGCTTGCTGGGTCTGGCCATGGGGATGCCGAGGGCATCTGCAAGCAGCTCCCAGCTGTGGTATGGGTGGGGATGGAGGGGATGGATGGGGGCAAACTCTTCCTGGAAGCAACAGGTGATATGAGGGGATGCAGCTGCAGATCACCATCCACAGGTGAAGGAAGGAAACACTTCTTCATCCAGAGAACATCACACATGGAGCTGCACACAACTAACCTTTTGATCAATAACCCGCAATAAGAACAAACTGTTGACCATTTTGGAAGTATGCAATACCCCTCTGCAACCTCAGAGCAGGTCACCTCTCCTGGTGAAACCCCACAGGCTGAGTGGGATGGCATGAGAAGCCCCGCCACCAGCCAACACCACCACCAGGAACTGCAGTAGTGGCTGGAGCCAACTCCAGCCTTGAGCCACCACGCCAAAATGGCTTTTTTCAATATTAGCCCCATTGCTGGCCCTCTGCTCATCCAGGGCTTCCTCAAGCTCCTGAATAATGCTGGGTTTTGACCCACCACGTATCTCATTTTTTTTAGTCTTGAGACATACACTTCTATGTTTATTTACCCATTTGTTTTGATATTTTTTTCTGGTCAAAGAGACATTTTCCCACATATTCAAGTATGCCTCCACTGCAACACGCCAGGGTCTCCACAGTCACTGACTTAATAATGCATTTTCTTAGTCTTAAATTGCAAGTAGAGCATTAATAGCTTCCTCATGTATCTGCCTGAAGCTTATTTGCAAAGCCTCACTCCATCGCCATGACACATTAAGACCTACACACACATGAACCCTTGCCATGCTTTGTTTAAAGTTTTTTTCCCAGGAAAAAAAAAAAGAAAGCTGTTACAGCCAAAAATAGAACATTTTTCCGCTCTGAAGAACAAGCAGCATTCCTGGGAATTCAGACAAATAGCATTGGTCAGAAGACGTCTAACAGACACCAGCACAGTCTGCGACATCCCAAAGCTGCTCCGATGTCTTCTGATGCGGGAAAGCGTTTGGTATCCCTCTTCCACCCACTATGCAGAATAAAATCAGAAGTGATGAGCCTGTTTCCGCATCTTGCTCCATGAGAAAGTGTTGCTGCTCTCCAGAGGGACTTCTTTAAAAATTTTTTTTAAAAAGAGGAAATGTCTCCTGAATAAAATCTGATGCCGTTTAGAGCACAAGCCTTATCCTGCCATCACTACGTACAATAATCAACACTGATATTTTTAGCAAGGTCTACATTTTTGATTTCCTATTAGAAAATATACAGTATTTCACATGACTGTATGCATAAAAGTTACATATAATAGTGATTATATATATAATAGTGAATAAAATTATATATAATTCTGAAACCATGTTCAGTTGAAGAAAAGTTTGTACAGAGGAGAAAATCAGGGAAATTTTGAGGCAGCCTAATACCTAATTTCATCATTGTAGGTCCCTTCCAACTGAGAATATTCTATTCTACTCTAATCAGTCACAAATCACCAAATTTGAATTTCATTGGGAGATGGTCTCAGTTTAATTGAATCTGTTTGTCGACATGGGTTTTGGTTACATGAAAGCAAACAGGGAGCTCCATTTTCAAAGACACCTGGAGTACTTTGGGAGCGTTCAGGCTCTTTTCTGAGAGTGAAAGGAAGGGTCGATCCTGAGTTTCATCGACCTTCAGCTATGCTTACATCTCCGATCGCCTTGAAGCGGACTTGGATGCTCGGAAATTTTACTGGTGACTTCATTAATCAAATACTGGTCAGAAAGCCTGAGCCAGCAGCACGTAGCACACTGATAACTAAATGATTTGCATCTGAAGCCAAAACATTCAGGTCCTTCAACTAAGCATCACGAACAAATAGCACAAATAACATCTTTGAGAAAGCAAAAGCTTTCTTGACAGCTGCGTGGGAAATGGACACAACCCTCTAACCCAGGCCGGGCAGGGTATATTTGAGAGGTCCCTGATGCGCAGGTTTGATCACTGTCACATCCCCAGAGAGCGAGCAGGTATGGCAAACGAGCACCCTTAACACGAGACCTAGATGTTGGTCACACAGACGTGCACGCATAAGCCCCCATGATTTCAAGCAGCACCAGCTCCCTCCTGGCCACTCTGTTCAATTTAGTTCCTGGATAATCTCCTACCGCATCAGCTTCCAGCTCTTCAGTCGTGGAGACGTTGCTCTGCCTGCCCGCACATCCCAGTCCCACTCATGTGAACAGAACTTGGAATAAAAGCAGTATTAGTAGCCCTCTGCCCAGGGTCTTTTGGAGGTGAAAATACCCTCTTGATCCATTTACCGGGGGGGGGAATAAAAAAATCCTATTCTATTAAATAGGCTTGTGGGCAGATTTTACAGCACAGCCTGGAAGCTCATTGCTATTAAATTGAACAGGTGAGAAATCTTTCCAGCCCATTGTTTGTTTGTTTGTTTGTTTTTTGGAGAAAAAGAAAAAAAAAAAAGCATTGACTTGGCAACATTTTTTCATGGGAAAACATCCATTCAAACAGGTGATTCGCTGTGCGAGGAGCAGGGCCCATGGCAGCATGTCGTCGGGAGAGGAGGGCAGACGTAGAGGAGGAGCTCTGCAGCAGTCAGAGTGCTGCACCAGGCTATGGAGGAAAAACATCAGGTGTCAGTCTCAATTACACTCAACACAAGACCAAGAGTTGTGCCCAAGGCAGCAGCATCCCCGTGCCATTGCACATAGGATGCTCCATCCGTAGCATCCATGAGAGGATGCCAAAACCTGAAAACCTCTCATGTTTTCTTTGATCGTCCCAATATAGAAAAAGGCTGGGGATTTTTAATCCTCTAATTTTTCATGGGAGTGGAAAACCATCAGCATCTCAGCCCTATGAGCAACTCCAACAGCCTGGAGGAGGAAGCTACCACCTAGATAAGGTGGTAACCATCTCCTGCTGTTTTGACCCATATCCAACCCCTGATGGAGCTGCAAGAAAGGTATTTCCATCTATGGGGCATACAAGGGTTAGGTTATTCCACATTTAATTCAAAAAGCCAGAAGATCTCTGTGCAACAATGGGCAAAGCCCAAACATGCAGGAGTCCAGTGCAAAGCTGATGGGTTTCAGACTTTGCCATTCCCTGCACTTCTGGTGAGTGTCCGGGATGTGTTGGCAAAGGCACTCACCTGCCAGATGAAAAAAAAAAAAAAAAAAAAAATCAGTTCAGGCTCCTTATTTAGGAACTAACTCAAGAAGCTAACAACAATTATGCGTTACCAGGAATCCAGTTAAATCAGAAAAGAAGGAAAAGCTGCAAGGAGGAAGATGAGAAAGTCGAGAGGACACCACCCTGGGAGATCGGCACCTTGTAGCAGCAGGAGATGGAAGTGATTTCATTGTTCGGCCTCTGCTGCCGCACCAAGAAGAACAAACCCTTTGCTGAATGGCCATGCCCAGGGAGGAGAGAGCCAGGCTGTTGGCATTTACTATGGATTTACAATTCGCTATGGATCAGCATGCAGTTTAGACTGGTTGAGGTCCACAGGTGCTGGATACGGCCTCAAGCTTTGGCAGAGGCTCCTGTGATAAAAGCGCTTAGATGAAAACCACATATCTGCCACCTCCAGGCTGAAACAGTCCAATATCGACACGTTTTACATCAGGGAAAAAAGTCTTTAAAGAGATGTTATACCCCAGGATATGGCTCCAACTGAGGTCAGGTCACAGCAAAACACAGTTGTTTTTTCCAAACTTGAAGAGGTTAAGTATCACCGTAAGGAAAGCAAGAGCAGCAGCTACTGCGTACATTGCACAAAGTGGCTCTACTTTTATTTATTTCTGCAATGAAGGAAGGAGAAAGGCTAAAGGAACAACGACTTTCAGAGATCACAGCTGTTCTGCAGCAGCTCTGCAACCCACGCCGAGCACAGTGGGTCCGAAGCACCAGGCAGTGCAGCAGAAATCACAGCGGGGACCGCATCAGCTCGCGGTGGAAGACCACAGATAAGATAAAAAGTCGACTTTCAGCAGCACATGGAAGAAAAAAAACCCCAAGCTGCAGTCTTGGCGAGACCGAAGAGCCCAGAGGCTGTAGCTGGGTGATGCTCGTGCACACCATGTCTGCAAGGGCGCCCGGCATCTGTACGGACACGGAGCAGCTGAGAGGCTGTAAAATCCCTGCTGGGGGCATCGACTGAGCCCTGACAGCTGACAGCAGAGCAGAACCACCACCCTTATTTCAGTGTGCATTGGGGAGAAACCCCTGCAGGGGGGATTAACCATTTCCGAGCTCCCTGCGCAGCGCTGAAGCAGCATGCTGGCAGGAGGGCAGCAGCACCCAATGGCCCCGAGCAAGCAAAGGCTTACTGGGAACCAAAGCCTGGGTCATCTCACAAATGCAGCAAGGAGGGAGAAAACAGGTGAGGACCAACTCTCATGTGAGATAAAAAAGCATTATTAGGCATAAGCACTGCTAAACCAGCTCATTAATTCAAAACACTTATTCAAGAGCAACCATCTCCCAATTAAACTACTTAATGGGCTTCAATAAAAAAAAAATAAAAAAACCCAAGAAAACACATACTTGAGATAGAAACTGCTGACTTTTGATCTTACGATTTTAAATTCAACATGCAGACCAGATAGAAAGAGCATTTTAGCAGTAATACCGCATTGCCTGCATCAATAGGCAGCCGGGGCACATGCAACGGCCCATGAACCTACGGCAACTGCACACGCAGGACTTCTGCCACCTAAACCCCCCAGGGAAAACCATTCGCACCAGTCTCCCCACCAAACTGTCACTACTCCGCCCCTGACTACATTCCCCCCCTGCCCAGGTCACAAAGAGGATGACGCAAAACTGCATGATCTCTTGGGAAATGCAAACTCTGCACAAGTCCAGTGGTCACAGCTGCACGTTAAGCAACAAGGTGAAACAGTCGCCATGCAAATCGCTCAGAAAAGGATGCTTTTACCATGGCATAAAACTCTGGAGACGTCTTTCTTCTGGAAGTATTGTGTGAAGTTCAGATGAGAAGTCTTCAGCCTGGAGAAGAGATGTCTGCCAGAGATCTACAAAATGGCAAGTGGCACAAAATGGGGGAGGAAGGACTGGCCTTTCATTGCCTTTTCCAACACGAGGACTAGGAGTGATCAGCTGAAGTTAAGGAGATGTTTCCTCACTTCACCCAAAAAGCCACAGGACCTGTGAAACCCCTTGTCTGAAGACACAGTGGGTGCAAAGACTTTATACATCAATTTGAGGGGAAACTGGACCTGTGCTTTGAAGATGAGTGTATCGAAGGCTGCTAAATAGACAAACCGCTTCAGGCTCAGGAAGTCCCTGGCCACCAACTGTTTTTGGTTACGGGCCGGTCTCGTATGTGAATACCCTGTTCTTACTCATCCCTGAACAGCCATCTCCAGCCACAGAGGCAGGACAACATTTCTGGCAATTCAACAAGCCAGAAACCCCAACGGTTGCATGGTTACACAGATGTACATTCAAAACTGTTATTCTTATATTTTAACACTTTACAGCAAGATGCTGAGCTAAAAAAAACAAACAAACCCAAACCCGAAATAAACCACACCGTCCAAAGCAAGTAGTCGGCAATGGGCTATTCAATTCTTGTATCTCAGGTTTTCCTTCAAATATTCAGTTATGTGGACATTCAGTATCCTTTATCTCCCTTCCACCTCCTTGTCCAGACATCTCACCTTGCCCTCTCCTCTTGCCTTCCCATTCTCCCTGCAGTTAAGCCAAGCTTGCTTTTGTCTGAAGGACTTCAACTTGTTGGAACAGTCAGAAGGCATTAATCAAACGTGCTGTTGTGCAACTATTTCCATCATCGAGTTGCATCTGGTCCCTAAGGTCTTTTAATTCTTCATTAAGGAAGCGCTCCATGTGGAAAGAGGCGAGAGAGGAATTGGACAGCACTTCACAAGCTTTGCTGTACGTGAATATGCACGATTTGAAATAAATCACTCCAGCCTGACAAACAGATGTGCAAATGAGCCAAACACCAATGGTTTTGTCAAAAGGAAGAGACAAGTAGCAGCGGGCCCACTCCTGCCATGAGTCATCTTACTCGCAGCATTACAGAGAGAAATCACCCAAAGCTGCAGCTATCAAGTGAGAACAGAGAATCAAACCAAAAGCACAGGAGAAACAGACGACCCGTTGACTACTGTTCTGGGTCTGAAACCATGCAAGACCAAACCAGCTCCTACGCAACTGCTGCAGGAAGTGGGCTGATTTATAAAAAGTTCAGCTATAGACATGCACCAGATGAACTGGGTACAGCATTTCATCCAAAAAAAGGTCATGAACTTCATTACAAAAACGCACTCTTCAAAAGGCAGATGAGCATTGAAGGAAGAACATCAGGTTGTGGCGACTAAAACATCCAAACCACACCTTGAACAACTTAACACTAACGGGTAACTTGATTTTTTGGAAAATACTTATAGATGAAGCTGCAGTTACTGGTACAGGGTCCCCAAGCTGCTCTCGGAAGACTGTCTTATGCTTAGTAGATCCCAGCCTAATTTCCTTTCCCAGCCGTGTTGCTCCAGGCCACATCCACCTCCTTGCGCCGTCTCTTCCCACCTCCTCAGCAAGACCCAGCTGTGAGCACCAAATGAAATAACCACCACAGGGAGTGCGTATGAACAAGACTGCATCCACCCATCCGTCTCCTGGTGTTGCAAAATGTGTCAAATCCTTAACAAATGAGTCCCATCTCCCCAGAGAAGCCTGAAGTTGTGCTCTTGCACTGCTCTGAATCAAAGTAATCAAAATTTCCTACTCCAAAGTTTTTTTGCTATGAGGAATGGGAATAAGAGGGACAAGGGTGAGTGGGGAGGGAAAATCTCTGCAAAGTATGCAACCTGAGCAAGCAACCCCAGTCAAGCTTATGATTACAGGTTGGGACCTTCACCAAAGACACAAATGCACAGGTCCTGACTTCTTGCTCTGCTGCAATCTTGCTGTTACCCACAGGAACAGCAGAGGAGCCAGGAAAATTAACTGCAGAGAAGTTGATCTTGTTGCAATTTCAGCCCTTTGCAGCAGAGCAGGGAGGATCTGATTCTCCCTGCTTGGTTAACGTAGCAACTGGGCACCAAGGGGCAACACTAACAACAGGCTGGCATAAGTAATTCACACTTCCACCACCAGCATCAAATCACCTTCCAGATATTGGTCAAGAGATGCTCTGCCAAAGCTAAGATTTTTATCAAATAGGTAGGGGTTTATCCTATGTGAACATAACAGTTTGGCAGATCTTATCTATTCCCCTACAAGAAGATCTCCAGATCTTACTCTCCTGGAATTAAAGTTTGTCAGATGGAGCTCCAGAGACAAAGGCAGTAAAGCTTGGTCCATGCAGCATCTTCCTTCTTTGCTTCAGCCTTCAGGGGAAGCAAGGGCATCCCCTGAAGTGCTGCAGCACAGATCCAAACAGAAAAGGACACATGAACTTCACCCTTGGGTGCCATCCCTTCACCTACTCCAAGGGAGGATGAGTCGAGAAGCTGGCAACCAGCCTCTGATGGGCAGAGAGACCTCAGATGGACTCAAAGTGGTAGCCTATTCACTGAACTTAGGAAGAAAGCAAGAGTCCGAGGAATGGTTCACAGCACCTTATCTCACAGTCCCAGAGCTTGGTGGCTCCAGCACAAGGAGGAGAAGCGAAGGAGAAGCAGCACTGTTGGAGGCAAAATCCCCATGACAAAACCAGTACAGGGTGTGCCATGCTCAGGAGCAAGCCTTCCTCAGGGGAGTACAGAGCCACCTCAGGGGTCCAAGACCTGCATTGTTCCAGACACATGCCAACTGCTAAGCGAGAACAGCAGATACCTCCCAAGGAACATGTTTGCACAAGGTAAATTGGCACAAGGGATGCTCAGGGTTGACTTGGTAGCACCGGTCACAGATTTTCAGTGCACTCAAGTAAAAACATTCAGAGCTTAAGCTCTCAGTGAAGGCTTGGGAAATGCCCTTTGTTCTGGGTTGTGGAGGAGCCTCCAGGGCATGAAGAGATGTCGGAGTGCCACTGGTGAGAGGATGAAACTCTCGCAAGGAGCACATGGTTCAAAAGGAGGCCTTTGAAGAAGACATCAGAAGCCAAATGGTGAGAGAAAGCTAGTAGCATGTCAAGAAATAACCAAGCAGCAAACTACTTTCTACACAAGGAAAGCAACCTGTATGGCACCAGGTGTCATCCCTCTGTGCTCAACAGGAAGAGGTGAGGACACCATCCTGGAGACACATTGCAAGAAGCGGCTTTCCATGTTCATAAAGCATGGCACAAATACACGAGCTGTGAGACTGGGCTCCTGTATAAAGCTTTTGCTGCCATTCTACACAAAAGAGCTAAGTTGAGAGCCAAGAGGATGGACAACCCTCTGGGGTTAAAATAATCCCAACCTGGCAGAAGCACCTCCTTCCTCTTCTGCTTTTTATTATTACCCTGTATTTCTCAGTTCAGTGGTTCCCATTTGCTTCCAGCCCTTTCCTCTTCCAATGGAGCTGCAGTTTATCCAGGCTGTCATCAGGCCCTCAGCCCTCTCCAACATGTCTCAGCTGCAAGTTGATTTGGCCCAGTAGCCCAATCTGTAAGTCAGATCTGAGCAATACGGAACCTTCAGACGGTCAAAAATCATGAACCAGAGATACTTTACTGTATACCTGGATTTTGAGAAGCCTTGTGAAAAAGTCACGTCCTTCCCAAGTGCTAACGTTCAGAGACGGGAAATAACTCTCTTTCTCACTTACGAATGGATGTTACCAGTCTGCTTTCACTGCCACATGATCTTTACACGAGCTCCTCACCATCCTCCCACATGAATGCCAACATTTTCCTAAGCTGGCTGCAGTCCTACCTACAGTCTATAGCTGTCAGCCATCCTATTTCCATAGTTTCAAACACCTTTAAAGCAAATGATCCCCAAGCCAACCTCTCAAATTCATCTCCCGCCTAAACTCAGCCCTCCAGATGCCTCTGACATCTTTCATCAGCTGTTTTATACCATCTTCGCAAAACCTCAGCAAATCTGTCTAAACATGCGCCATCACCCCTTTTCTCACAAGTTCCATGCCTCCACCCACGAGGTTTCTCTCTCCTATTACCAAATCCTGCTTTACATCAAAGACTTTGCCTTCTTATCCTTGAAACTCAGTAATTTCCATTTAAAATGTTCCTCCGTGCACATATTTCCATTACAGGATCCTTTCCATTTTCTTCTGCCATTTTCCTTCTGCCGCACAAACGTTGTGGAGGACGGGGCACCCCTGATACCTGTCCAGCCCGCTCAAATTTCCTAATCCAGCACTTCCCATCTGCTTTCAGCCTCTTCATCTTCCGAACCCCACACAATCCCAATACTATTGCTAGTTTGTCAAAGGCCAAAAAAAGAGTAGAGCCTTAAGCAGCCTGAATTACACAAAGGGTATTTCAAAGTACAAGCTTCAGCCTCTAAAATGCCATCTTTTATCAACTTAAGGCTCTGAAGCAGGAAACGGATGCCTCATGAAGGCAAAGTGCCACCTATTTTCACCATCTGGAGTTAGCTATGAGACACGAGGTAAGTTACCAAGCACAAGAGTCCTCAAAAAATAAAAATAAAAACCACTAAAACCTTCTTCTACTTTGCCGTCATCAGTACAACCCATACAGAAACACTTGCAGCTGGAAAACACAGCCCAGCAGTTAATGTACAAGGATTTTTTGCGCAGGTTGCTCATCACACGTCAAGTACATGTGCTCATTGTTCCCATTAGGCTGAGTAAACATGTGCAGGTGCGTACAGCAGCACATCAGCAGCTCACCGAGGCAAACGCTTTTGCTGAACTTGCACAACCCTGACATTTTTCAGAGCTAGTCTTTTAAGAAAAGCAACCTAAAAGCATTTCTCTTTACTATGCCTTTAGACTGAAGCTCTGTATAAAAAAAAGAAAGATGAAATAAGAAACGGTCAGAAAAGAATTACCTGTCCTATATTGCAACGATACCAGTAGCTAGAAAGTTTGAAGGCACAGCAGAAAATGAGAAGAACACGCAGAAAAATAATGAAACACCACATAAAAGCTCAAGTAGAAAAAGTCTCAAAGCACAGGGGGCAAGAGATACCAAAAAGGCAAAAAAACAAGTGTGGGTTTTTATTCTAGTAGACATATGAGTTCAAAATAAATGGATTTTCTCATCTGCCTAGCACAAGATGCTTTCAATTATATGAAAAAAGGACCAGAACTACCAGGAAGGATAGGTGTGGAAAGAGGGGGAGGTTGAGAAGATACTAAAGAATAAGGTTGAAAAGAAACCAAAGAAGTGGCAAGCAATTCATACTATGTTTTTGAGAAGACATCCTCCAAAAATAAAGCCAGCTCGTGACATAACCTGCCCTCCCTTTGTATCAACAGCCTCAACCTGGAGGACTGGTTTGTGGGGCTGGTTTTTTGGCCCAGCCCTCACGGGGGTCTGACTGCACCTAGCCGTGCCTCCCAGCTCCCACTGCAGCCGGAACACGGACACCCGCACCTCCACGCGGCAACGGGCCGGGGAGCACAACAGCACGTCACCTTAGGGAATCTGGTTAAGACTAATATAGAAACACCGTCACTAGCGGATGTCATCACTCATTTCATAACCAAAATGCCAACCAACTGCAAAAAAAAAAAAAAAAGTGTTTTAAAAAGAGTCTGCTACCAACGTAATTCCTTCTTAAAATTTATAACTCTAGCTGCAGTTTTAAAAAAAGATGCAATTAATTATTAACAATCACTCCATGGTTGTCTAAAAAGAGACCCACATAAACCAATTGCTGTTTGCTGTTGATGCCAAAGGTAGCAAAAGCTCACCAGGGCGCTTGCGCAGAAGCTTTGAGCAGAAAAGGTGGTCGGAGGACTCAGAAACCGCAGGTGCAGGGATGGAGCACACGGGAGTGTCCCCTGTACAGGCACCCAGCACCATCCTGGGAAGTGCAATCATCATGTTACTCACCAGAGTACTCATATGCACAGCCATAAATGGAAAAAATGAACTTTTTTTTAACAGAAGCAACTTTTAGCTGCTAAGGACTGGAGCATAGGACTTTTAGTCAACAGGACAAAAGTATAAGTCAAATACAATACTCTATCCACATTTCAACAGCACTTTTCACCTGTCTTCAGACTAGAATCCCTTCATATATATAGATTGATATATTTATAGAAGCTACTCAACACTGTCCAGAGTACTTGCCTTAAAGCTTCCCATCCTTCCTTTCTACACCTTCCCCCTCTACTTCCATTTTCTGGATGAAAAACAAGCTTAACCAGAAAAAGGAACGTGTATTAACAGATTGGGTAGTAGCACTTGCTGTTTTATTAAAATGGTGTGAAGCCCTTAACCTTGTCATTCACCCGAAAGGGCCAGACACAGCTGGCAAACACTCCACCCCCACAAAGCACCAAAACTACTTTCCACTTCTCTTGCCACCGAAGAGCCGAACAGGCCACGCAGCATGAAACCTCTACTTGATACGCACATTTTTTGGAGATGCTCAGCCAGATGTGATACGGGGCTGACGTTAATACCAGCAGGAAGGAAGGAGGAATAACAAGAGTTACCTAAAGTAACCCAATTCAGCGTGCCTAGGATGCACAGGGTGCAGAACAGCACCCTGGTTCCTCACCATCACTGGAAACGCGGAGACTATCCACTGAGCTATCGGTTTCTCTTTCCTAGACACTCAAAGGGTAACCCTAACACAAAAGGAGAACACTAGTATGTTTTAAGTGCCAGTTTAAAGTCTACTTTGAAAATAGATGAACATGAATAGAAGAAACCCCAAACTACATACTCGGTATACGTGTTGAGCATGCTTTTTCCACTGGGAAAAAATGCATCTCATTGCCAATTTAACGCCACTTTAGGAAAAGACTTGTCAGGTTTGACTCTCATCACATTTTGCTGGGGATGCACCGGTTGATGTTAAAAATACGGTAATGCGCATTTCGGAAAGAGTTCTCTTACTTGGAGACTAAAATTTGTTTAGCTCCCCAGGAAAGCAGTCATGCCTCTCGCCATGAAAGCATCACAGTAAAGGGTTTGATCTCCCTGCACACAGTCTGCACTTCCAATGACTACATTTGTTTAAAGCTTCTGAATGTAAAAGGGTTTTAAGCTGCAGTTCCCTTAAAAATCACTTTATGCACAAGGAGCATCTTTTGCTCTAATGATCATGCTCAAAATTCCAGGGCTTACAAGCAAAATATTTCAGCTGACCATTTCCATACTCAGTATCCTTCAATAAAACACCCACACAGTGACAAGAATGAGACTTTAATCAGTTTTAAGTGGAGTTTTAACACTAAGAGATAAAGGGTTGTTAAACACAATAACAAACGGACATCTGATTTGTATGAGGCATTATCCTGTACATGTCATACTTGGTTTTTGTGTATTCTCAGTGCATAGCATTACACACAGAGCCACTGTTGCACAGCACAATAGTATTTGAAGAGGCTGAATCAGAGTAAGGCTGCTTAACAGACTTGATTTTTTTTTTTTCTTTTAGTATCTATATATATATATGCTATATGAAAACAGACTGAAAATTTGAACCGGCAGAGAAAGGCAGCTCTGCCAAACACTGCAGTTGGAGCCCCTTTTAGTGCACAGTTCCACCCCATCCATCTGCATGCATGACACTTTCTAACAGTATTTAAAAGGTAAACGAGGCACTTCGTGGCAACCACAGGCATCGTTAACATATTGCACACATTTGCTATGACTAAACATGGAACTTGCACACTAGCGTCTTTTTTTTTTTTTTTTTTTTTTTTTTTTTGGAAAGCTGAAACATTTGGTGCTGCATGTAAACTCCACTTCAGTTTACAATGTGTGCCACAGGAACGAATCCGGATGCTATTTCTACAACTGCCCTTTAATAGCTGTGGCAAATATTTTGAGTGGGGCTACCAATGACTGGGGGATGCTTCAGGGCCTAACAGTAAGCTCTTACCGAAGTGATGCCTTCAAGTAGTTTCAGACATGTAAGCTGTTGCACATCCAAAAAGGTTTAAGCATACAGTCCAGAAACTCAAGGAAAGATTACCTACAGAATGCAGTTCAAGCTAATTATGAATACTGTCATAAATAAAGTTTTAATAAGGACTCAAAAACCTTTCAGTCATAGTAATTCTTGTCAACTTCTATGGGGGTGGTAACTGAAATAAAGTATAGGAGAGTATGTATAATATATATTTATATATATAATATATATAATGCCATTTTTCCATTTCCAATGACTATACCATAAAATGTAAGCAAGGCTTCTCAAAGACATCGAAACATTCAAAAAAAAAAAAAAAATCAAAACCCTCATTCCAACCTTCACATTCCAAAGGAAAAATAACAGTGCAAAAGCCCTTCGTGTCATGATTTCCAATCCGGCCCTCAGCGTTACATACCGGAACCGCACCAATCCAATTTTTCTTATCCGAAGTGGGACACGCAGCAGTGTCAATATCTGAATACTTTTAAAGCATGAAGATTTTTGTTTATTAGCCAACACAACTTTCAACTGTTAAAAAACAGACAAGGTGAAACATGATTCAAAGGGTAAGAGTTAAACGTCACGTCCCAAGGTAACCACCTCCTGCTCGTCAGTAACAGTGGGAATAATGAGCGCTGGAACCAGCAATCTTGATCCATTAAGCTATTAAAGTCTAATTAAACCTGTAAGTCAGAAAATATTTATCAGCTTTGTTAGAAGTTAGAATCAGGACTCCGACGAGTAAAATTGACCAACAGATACCAAAAAGAAAGCACTTTATACCGTCATTTACCGATAGTAGTTACTGGAAGTCCTGCCTTGTCTCATTCAAATTCTTACCATTAATGCTGTTGTACAGGGCCCTTACAGATTCCAGACACAGTTGTTATGTAGGTGAGAACACAGCTCATGAACTTCAATGTCAGCACCAATAAGTTAATTAAAATGGGGTGAGGGGCTGGCGGGGGTCGGGGGGGTGTATTACATCCTAAAAAAAAAAAACTGTCAATTTGGGGACAGCTATTCATGGCATACTTTAGAGAGAAGAATTTTGTCAGCTCCTTCACATTTGTATGCAACAGTAGAACTACTCTTAAATCATCTGCAGTCTGGGCATGTCAATTATACACTGAAAGTGAATCTCAAGCCCTACTCCTGGCTATATCCCTACGAACAAGTCATACAACACTGCCAGTCCAGAAATCTAATTTGTTGGGTGGTTTGTTATTTGGTTCAGTTTTTTATTTATTTTTTTTAATAGCAAACACTGTATTTGGGACAAGCTCTGCTTTTCAGAAGTACACATCTTCATATACACACAGTGCTGAGAATTTACTGCAACACTGGTTTCCTCTATATCACAGAACGGTTTGGGTTGGAAGGGAGCTTAAAGATTGTCTAGTTCTAACCCCCCTGCCACAGGCAAGGACACCTCCCACTAGACCAAGTTACTCAAAGCCCCATCCAACCTGGCCCTGAACACCTCCAGGGATGAGGCAGTCACAGCTTCTCTGGGCAACCTGGGCCAGTCTCTCACCACTCTCACAGTGAAAAATTTCTTCCTGAGATCTCATCTCAATCTCCGCTCTTCCAGTGTGAAGCCATGACCCCTTGTCCTATCACTGCATGCCCTTGTAAAAAGTCCCTCTCCAGCTTTCTTGTAGGCCCCTTTCAGATACTGGAAGGCTGCTGTAAGGTCTCCCTGGAGCCTTCTCTTCTCCAGGCTGAACAACCCCAACTCTCTCAGCCTGTCCTCATAGCAGAGCTGCTCCAGCCCTCTGATTATTGTGTGTAATGTCTGTTTTTAAAACATGGTAGGTATTGAGTATTCAAGTAAAATTCCCTAACAGTTAATGACATTTTTTAAAAAGTGTGCAAAACTGCAAAACTCATTGTAATAGAATGTGTAAGGTCAAAGGGGTGGAACGGCTGACAGAGGTTTGATTGAATAAATGCATCACAAATCTTCAAAACAAACACTAACCTGGAGAATCTCCAATTGAAATTTCCTGTGCACCATTACAAAATGTTTTTCTATTAATGAGAAAAAAGCCTGCAAGGCAGCACATAAAGTATTCACAGCAGGAATATGATTGAAAAACTAATAATATAGATGTAAGATGTTGACTGATGTATGCACTAACAGCATCTGACTTTTAGCACTGGCCTTGATTACACAGGAGATGGAGCAGCCATTACAATTCAGAAAAAAAACCCAATAAATCATTGTCAAATTTTGTAACAATTTGTTTCAAGCCCATATTTTAGTTGATAGCCTCCACATTTGTATGGTTAAGTCATTGTTGCTGTGTTTCCTTTCTGTGACCCCAATAATTTTTCTCCCTTCATTTGCGGGTCTTTAGGATGTTGTGAAGGTTCATTCCTGTACCCCTATACAGAATCACTCCCTCTAGCTGCCTTTTCTAGCACCATTACACTTAAAAAAATAAAATGCACAAACAACAAGCAGTGACAGCGGCGACTCTTCAATTGTCCAGGATGAATTACGGTAGCATGCTAAAGAAAGGTGCATGTAAATAGCCGGATATGGTACACAGGCCAAGCTCCAGCAGACTATATTCCTTTCTGAGCATTACTTTCCATCCCCCATCCAAAATACATGCATTAGAATGTAGTAAAACCTTCTAGAAACATCTCTTAGCCAACTGCAGACTTTTCTGTTGCCACACAAGTGCAAAAAAAGGGGCAGGATGTGAACCTGTATATTTTCAGAACTTCGTTTGGTGACAGAACACAAAAGGAAAAATTCCTACGTATACACATTAGGTCTGTCTCCACTTTTATAAAACTGGAATAAAATGGGAAAGTGCCATGTTTATAGTTCCTAATTGAAGTTTTAATGTCCTTTTGACACAAAAAGGTATATACATATCAACGCTACGTAACCTTTTTTTTTTTCTCCAACTGGACAAGTGTCAAACCCTGTAGATTTATAGGGCAAAACAAGATTGGTCAGGAAAGAATTGTTCTCCTATAATTGGTAATCTGACACTATGTCCTTTTGCCATTTAAAAAGGTCCTTTTTTCAGTTTATTCAAGTTTGTCACTCTTTGTGGTTGTTTTTTGTGTGGTATTTTTATCTCCGATAAAAAAAAATATTCAGACTTTTGTAATCTGCGTATGCTGATCTTCATCAAAAGGTTCATTCTCTGGATCAGAGTCAGTGGTGTCAGAGTATCTATAATGATCAGGTTCATTGTCACTAACATCTGGTGTTACAGAAGTTGAACTGCTAGCCTCTGGATTTGATGGCTCTTCTACTGTTTTTGTGAAAAATAGCTTCACCTGGGAAAGGAAAAAAACCAACATTTAAAACGGGAACCTGGACTTTAACCGAGCACAGGTAACAATGCAATTTTTAACAGTATGGCTCCTTTCACTACACTGAATCACACAAGTGCTCCTCCCTCTGCTCTGGGAAGAAGGAAATAAAGACAGAGCTCTTCTGAGGTTAGCCAGCCTCTCACTACCACCTCTGACAAAATAAAGAACTGAGAAAGCAGCAGGTTTTCAAGCCCAGATGAAGGAGTTCTGCGTATCTCCACCAATCACTGGTACCCTCGAGTTACAGCAGCAGGATATACCACTGCAGCGGGCCATGCCACAATAAGCTTTTCGACCATCCTACCTTCTAAATATCTGCGAGCACAAAAAGAGGTTGTAGTAACAGTGCACAGGAATGAACAAAACACTCTATAACTGGTGACGCGTGTCTGTGTATCTCTGTATATTTGTGGGTGTGTGTTTTAAAAGTCTGATCCACGCAACATTCCAGCAAGGAACTATGACCATTACCTTCAAATGGGGTCTAACTGATATTTATAAGCACATTAGAAAGCGCTAAAATTCTTAAAAATGCCTTTTTTATTTTTAAAAACAGTGCTGGCAACGGCTCATATTCCTCAAAGCTGAACTTGCAGGTTAAAGTATTCCCATGAAGCAGGCACCTCAGTGCAAATCAACTTGGGAATTACTGTGTAAAGCTCAGAGCTCACAGCAATGCAGCTGGTACAAGAAAGAGGTCTCCTGGGTCTCTGGGTCTCCTACTACTCGTCTCCAGTGGCTTTGATAAATACCTGAAACAACCTTCTTTTACTCCCAGTCTCTCAGCATCTATCAACTTCCCAAAAAACAGATAAACTTAGCAAAGCTTCTAGCTTTGTCAGCGGTGGCAATACTAATATATGAATTCAATTTCAACAGACAGCAGTTTCAACTGGTTCCTCCATAAGGCAAGACAGACAAATCAGGTAACGTCATGCAGCTTTTCAACTTTGTTTATACGTAATATATACTGACCTTGAAGTTTGGAGAGAAGTATCTGTTGGCTTTGTCTTTATTTGCTTTGTCTAGATCGTTTTTTGTTAATGTAAGGATTAAATATTCCTTATCATTATCTGAGCGCTCTGTACTGAAAATACCATCAAGTTCCTGATCTGCAACTAGACTTCCATTTTCTACTTTGTCTGAATTTTCATCCAGTCCTATGAAGAACGTATTTACCCAAAAGTGAAACATTTTGTCCTGGGGAAGGAAGAACACAAAGAACAAGCTTGCTTTAATATTCACTAGTAGCACATTAGACTAATATCATCATCTGGTCAAAAACAAATTGGTAATATCAAACAAATCCTGTTTTGACAACAGTACATCATTTGTTACATTGCAAGCAAAGACATTTTCACCAATTCTCCTGCACAATAACCAAAACTCTGTACTAATCAAACTCAGTTTCAACCAATTAAGCTTTCAGAAGTCACTCCTTATTGAAAGTTGGTTTTAAAACAATCTATCATACCTACAAAAACACAGATGACAATAAATTAAAGAAGTGTTAAACTTGTAATCACAAGGGATAAAGTTATTTTTTTGCTCATACCTTGCCAAGCAGTAGCCAGACCTAATGGACAACCTGTGTGACCCAGCTTAGATGAGTAATACTTATCAATAGAGGACATCCTCCCCCACAGCTTCCCACATAACAGAATGCTCTTTATTTTCATACAGAAATAGCTGTAATAGAGCAAAAACACCCTACAAATAAAGGACTCCTATTGTAGTGGATTCATTACTGCTTTATGGAGATGGTTTCTACCAGTCAGACGCTTGCTGACCAGTTCAAAGATAAAGTCAGACTCTGAAGGTGTCTGCTGGTCTTCTACACAACAGGAAGCTCTCACTGAGAAGATGAGGCACTGACAGTAAGTATATTCCACTTAAGCAGAACCTGACAGCTACAAGTTAGATTGACTACAACACTGCAACAGGTATACCTGTACAAAGAGGCAAAACACAAATCTACCAGTGATTTTTAAAAAGTCACTGGAGAACTAGCTGGCATCAGCCAGTATACTACATGCTTGTCACTACAACTATAGCAGGGTCGTTGTGAATGCCTGTCTCCATATGTGCTACTGAACAAGCAGCAATGTTCTGCTCTTGACTAGACAATCTCTGAAGATGATATGCCCAGGAACTTCACCCTCAAGCTCTTGGCTAAATAGCTCCGTAGGATGCACTGAATGCTCTTGTTTTTGTTCTCCGCCACTTGCCATACTTTTGTCAGTCAAGAGTTGATGTTTCCAAGTAACTACCATTAATGATGTAACTACCATTATCAGGCTGGTCCTGACTAGCACATTAAGCACTTCTCTATATGAAACTCTAAGCTACGTTTATTTCCTCTTTACAAATGATACTTTCCATTTTACTCTGATTCGAGTTTTCAGGCAAAAGATCCAAAATGCAAATGGCCCATCTTCCCACAATAGTCAGCATTTCTGCACTTCTGTTAAAGCTGCAGGAACGACAAAGTTAGCACGTACCAGAATCTAGCATGTCTCAATATTATAAAGGACCAGAACATGAACTGACTCCTTCTGAGCTAATTTACATATTTTGGTTTACCAGAGAGATCTAATTTCAATTTCTTACTGGAAAATCTAGGTCCTGCCCCATCTCCCTAGCTATTCACCTCTGCTGGTAAGTGGCAGGGGGGAAATCAGAGGTGGAACAGAAGTGGTTCTAGTATGTATCATATGAGCATGCCTCCCTGCTGAAAGCGATTGGGCACCAGCAGAAATATCACATTTTCCCGGGCCATCAAGAAGGGGGCAGGGAAGAGCTGGACTACTGCTTATTTATATTCTTCTTCCTCACCAATTAATAAAAACACATAAGCACACAAATACTGGGAATTCAGAAGTGTCTGATGAAACAACTTCTACCTGCCGTCTCCACCAAAGCTCAGTAAACCCATTTTCAGTATTTGAGGTAAAGCATACAAACACACTTCCAGCTGGTGTGCATTTCTGTAAGCACCTAAGAGACCCCCAGCCTGTAAGGAATTGCAACAGCAAAGACAAAAGTTAAATAGTTCAGTCAGAAACACTTCTGGTACTTAAGCAGTTATCCACTTCAACGCATGCTTCTCCAGTACCTTTCAGAATCAAGTTAATCTACCAGATCAACGTGCTGTAATTATAATTGTCTTGGAAGACTAACAGATGTCTGCCACTGCTATCACATCTATGAAGAAGCCTTGTTGGAGCCCATCCATGCAAGGCAGGAGTCGGTAGCTTCTTGCCAGGCCCAACCTGCTCATACACTTCACACCCTCTTCTTCTCACTACCTCAGAAACAGTCTTAAAAATGCCCACTCCAGGATCTGGAAGTAGAGGACGAACATCATGGGCAAGGGGGTTTATTCTTCTGTAATGCTACAACAAGTCATCAGCTTGCCTGCTGATATCTCACGAAGAAAGCGGGAACAGGTAAAATCCCCATGAACACATCTTCAGGGTAACCTGGTCCAGGCTCCTCCTATTCCCAGATGATGAGTCCCTCAGAGATACGTAGTCCTCGAAGGAGATGAGATGGCTACTCCTGCTCAAACCAAAAGACTGGTTCAGGTCAAAATAGAAACAACCAATGGTATCAGCTTTTGAGCTACAGAACAGGACGAATGTGGAGTCCAGGTGCCATCTGCAATAAACAGTGGGTAAAGACAAGCCTGAGCTGATGTTTCCAGCATGCAACAGCTCTATAAGCAGGTGGATATACCACCTGCAGTCTCACCACTGGTGAAGAGGCCATCCTTCCAGTGAGGATTCAGAGAAGAAAGTGCATTTCCACACCAGTTAAGGGAGATCCCACCTCTTGTAGCTGGGGTGATGGTGCTACAATGTGTCATCCTTCTTCAGGACCACAATGCAGAAGCAGCAATGCACTTTGGTGCTGGTCCTCAGTGCCACCCATGACGCCTCCAGGGAGGTCAGCAGAGGAGAGGACAAAGCTGATGAACACGCTGCGGCAGATGGATGGAGAATGGCTTATACCAATAGTGCTGAAGCAGCTTTGGAAGACAGCAGTGCCAAAGCAAACAAGGCCACTGGATGTAAACCATTGCCAGCAGAAGCAGAAGGCATGGTCTTGTCACGCCTCACCTTAAACTTCATCAGGTGGAGCACAACCAGGAAGGATTTCCTTGGCATTTAAGGGCCTGCCTGAACAAGCAACTGCAGGGACTCAGCTTTACTGATATGAGTCTGGACAAGACAAGACAGATGACAAACTTCTCACTAGACATCTTTTAATTTGTTTTCCTTGGGATAAATTTGCAGAGGTCTTCAGGGACTCAAACTAAACAATACAACTTGGCTGAACTGGTCATTTATCCTTTTATCTCCCTCCAGCTTTTTAAAACATCAAGATATTTTCCTTCCTTTCCCACTACACTAACTTAATTAGCTTAATAAACTAAGTTCATGGGTACTGGAACATGGCATAGCCACTCAAATGGAGGGAAGACTTGGTTATGTTTTTTGGAATTAACTCTTAAGGCTGATAGTGGTGTCACTGCTTTCACTGAAAAACAAAACTCATTATTCAAAGTAAGGATTCAGCTAGCTTCAGTTAAAGCATCAGACTCCAAGATATTTCATGGGAGACAATGAAGGAAGTTGATGTAATATGGGCCAAAGATAGGAATTTTAAAAATCACGGCATGAACTGAACTTGGACTTTATATAGCAAATCAGAATACCAGATCAAGCGCTCACAGGAACACAGTTTAATGAACAGGCTTCTGAAAATGAGTATTAGCTAGAGGCTTTTTCTGAATGTGTTTTGCTTCACTTCCAGTTACATCACAGGCATCTGACTTAAAAAAAAAATCACAGATGTATTTCTTCCCATAACCAAATCTGTATCATAAAATCTACAGCACAGTGTCAGATACTTGAGACAGAAACTGATTTAATCACACTATTTTGACATACAATACTTGTCTCTACCTTGTGCAGTTTTTCAGTTCTCAGACTGACAGAAAAACATACCTCACTCTGGAGCCAATACCTGCTTCTAACTGCAGAATGAGATCCAAATCCAAGATCATTTAAGCCATAAGCTAGAAGCTCCTGAGAGTTTAATTTTGCAGAGATCTACAGGCACTTATAATCACTTTGCAGCACCAGGTAAGGGTTTTGGAGATGCTATCCAGCAATCAGAAGATGGAGATCATGTTTCGACCTTTTCCATGCTTGCCTCACAGTCTTCCTGTAGTCACGGCTCATGGAACTTCTTGTACCATTTTCAGATCAACAGTTAAAGCCTTCTGACATTTTCAGAGTTCATTCTTCAGTGTTTGCTAAACAGCAGTCACCCATCCTCTTGAACTGCATAGCAGAACTTCTCATCCATACAGACTCAAGAGATGAAATGGCATACTCAACAGCACAAACAATGCCGTCAGTCCTGCCTACACTAGAATCTGGGTATAAAACAGCAGTGACTCTCACCAAAAATCCCCACACTGATGATTCCCTCTCATCTATACTGCGAGGACTCCTGAAAAAGGTCTCCTTTACCCCAGGCTCTGCAGGCAGGAAGATTACGAGATCTTCTGTGTTATTTTAAAAACAGGCTCTCATTGAAACAAATGATATAAGGATACTCCGAAATACTTCAAGATTATCATGTCAACATCAACAACTGGAAGAAAAAGGCTCCACACAGATATATGAAAGCAAACTTAGAGAGATTACAGCAGCAGTCTGAGATGGAAGCCAAGCTACAAGTCAGAGAAACAAAAAAACCATGCTCAAAAAAAACCCCTGAATTACTAACTTCTATCCATCAGAAATTCATACATAGTAACTGTACTCGAGCCTCAATCCATTTTGTTCTCATTTTATTCTTGCAAGGAAGTAGCCACATCATACTGAAGAAATGGTTCAAGAATAAAGTAAACAATTTTATTAGAAAAGACAAGACCCAAAGTTGTGGACCTACTAACTGATGTCAGATGGCTCAGATTATGGAAGAGCTGAAACAGGGTAACTCTCTCAAAGCAGTCACCCTCTTACCAACATCTTCTCACCAGCACCAATAATCCTTCGGCTGAGGTCAGTTCTCAGTAGCCACTGAATTTACTTAATTTTTGTCATTAAAAAAATAGGACACTTGACTGCTTGAAATTTCACATTGACACTGCAATGCTAGGCCACTTGATCATTCAAGTTTGTTTCATGCACATCCAAGAGCAGCTTGATCAAAGTTGAGAAGGACCCTCCATACTAGAGAGCTCTGCAGATAATGCTACTGTTCTTCAGAGGATTAAGAAATTTGAAAGCAAGTACAGGTAAGCGAATCTGCAGCACTTCAGCCAAGATCACTGGTATCAAACACCAAACCAGACCCAGCAGGAGGACACAGAAGTTTCCTTTATCTCCATAGATGAGACACAGCCATTCTCCAGCCTGAGGCCCAGAATACATTGAGAATTACACTTTTGATTAATGTTATTAGGTTTTTTTATTCGCTTTCTTATGGAAAGTTAAAATGCAGACTGGTACATATGTGACGCCTTTATGCGTGTCTGCAAGAAAACTTGTTTAGCAGCTACCTATAAATCTGTTAAAATAAAACTTTGGAAGAGCAAGAATCAGTGACGGGCAACAGACCTGTAATTCCAGCTTTCATAAACACGTGAATAAACCAGAATCTCTGAAAGATAAGATCCTGTTACTCCTAATTATGCTGTTCCTCATTAATTAGGTGATCACTGTGTAGAAGTGCTCTTCTCTAAAATAAGACAACTCTCCACAGTGGAAGGCCCTCTCTTTTGGGGTTTTGAGTAAAAACTGCGTAGAGTCAGTTTATCCAGAAAAGGAACAGGCACAGACGTGAAACACTTGTACAAGAGAAATGTGTTCAGCTTTGTGGCAAGGTAGGTTTTCTGCCACAAATATTCACCTTTGCCTGATTTCCATCTTAGTCACTTAATGTAACAAGTTGTCAAAAGGACCATGTGGAAGGATCTCCTCTAGTGCCAAAGCACACATCAGAGATGGAATATTTCACTAATTCTCAACACAAAGACCTCAGCAGTGGTTTCATAAAACAGACTAACATGCTTACATCCAAGAGGATCCACAGACCCAGTCTGAGATGTCCTCAATTTGTGTCTGCATTTACAGTAGAGCTAACAGAGGTAGACTTACCAGAACTGTGTAACACCATATACCTACTTTCTTTTGGCCTCCAGTCTTACACAAGGTTGAGGGCAATTAGACACTAGATTAAACAGATCTTTGAGGCAGATTATCAAGGTGGTTTCTTTACAAAAGAATTCCATCTGGTGAAGGGACAGTTTTTATCTCTCAGAAAAGCTTGCAGATGTGGAAAGAGCAGCTTTCACCATCTCAGCACTTCCTGGCACTAGCTGTCCAAAAACACTGAGTAAAGGAGCACCTCTGCACTATCTGTACAAAGCCTGAATAGTTAGGGTACTTGATAAGAATAGACAAAAAGGAAAAAAAAGAATCAGCTAATCAGAAACTACAAAGAGATTCTCAAGAAATGAAACCACGGTTGATATGACACTCTGAAATGAACACACTTGCTGCGTTTCTGCAATTTTACACACTTGAAGACAGAATTTATACTACGGAAATCATATGTGATAACAAGGAGCTCTAGTTTATGCTGTGACTGGATCTCAGTGCTCTCTATAGAGCTAAAACAAATACAAGAGTTCGTTCCTGGTGCTACAGCACCAAGATCCAACATCTGAGCTGTGCACTGCTATTTTGGGAGCTTACTTGGGGAGGGGCAGTGCAGCACAGTGCTTCCTACAAAGTCCATTCACAATCCATGTGTTACTGAAGATGGTAAAGAAATGACAAATTCACCGTTAAGATAGGACAGAGACCAGATAAAACAGGACCTTGTCTCTGATGTTTGGGTTTTGTTTCATCTCCTCCCTGCATCCCTCATGTCTAGCCCACAGCATTTATCTGGGTGCTCCTCTAATAGTCCATTCTCAAAACTGGTTCCTATACATTGCAGTTTTAAACATCAATAATTTTAAGATTGACTTAAAGTAGAATTTCTACTTTTAAAATACTTTGTTTTACAGTTCTCTGTATTGCATATAGCCACACTGACCAACTAAAACATCTCATTAAAGAGGCAGAATATTCCCATTAAGAAACTGTTTAAAAACTTCTGCAGACATCAGCACGTCGCAAACAACAGAACATGACCTTTCCAGCTAGTGAAATTACACTATTAAACTAGTTAACAATTCCTTGTAACTGAACAAGCCCACAAAATAGCGTGCATGTGCGTTTACACACACATCTATTAAGTACAATCTGCATGTACAGTTGTAAGAGACTTATCTCAATCACTTATGTTTGTTTCCCAATCCACTTCAGTATCTTCTTATTTTTATGCTTTGCCTGTACACAGGATTCGCTCAATGAATGCTCTTAAGTTTTATAACATCCATTACATAGTGAACAACTATTCATAAAGAATTTTAAGTAGAAAATACAAAGGTAGTCTTGAATCAACATGGTCTCATCCTCACATTTCACTTTGGTAGACACAAACTAGCTGCACAAGCACCAGAATTAATGAAACCAAGTGATGAGGTATTCATCTTTAAGAACTTGCTGACTTTGGTGTCAAAATAAGTTCTAGATTAATTTTTTTTTCCCTACAATTGAGACACTGATAAAATTCACAGTTCTGAGCGAATTCTCTAAACTGCTAACGTCAAGGCATTGCAGCTGGGAACCAAGAGATGGATGAATAGATTGCAGAGATACTTTTACGAAGTGTGTAGGAACTCAATTATCTTGGAAATCCAACCAAATTTGACAGATGGGTCAACCAACAGCCAACAGCATAGACAGGATCTTCCATGGCTGCTCAAATCTTAGGAAAATTTAGTGAAGAAAACAGCTGGAGTTAACTTACTCAGTATGCAAGTCTATTTTTAGAATGAGAATATTTCTTCTTCAATTAGATTACTCACTACTACCCAAATGACTGCAACACATATCCAGTATAATTTGTATTCAACCTTTGTACTTAATCTCACCAACTCTCAAAATATCCAGCTTTCATTTTGTGGTAGATTCTCTCCTTGGGAAAACGTGACATCACAGAATTAAACACTTTGATAACATATCACTGAAGAAAAACCAACACCCCAGCCCTGCATCAGGATTGGCTCCACATCATTTTCCAGAAAAGTGAGAAAACCAACCTTTTTCAACATCTTGTTCTGTTTGTGGAAAAATTCCACTTTGATATCACCGCATACAGGTAAAGGTTGAGGGAATTCAAAGTACATATACTTGTCTTCACGTCTTGAGGGTCCTGAAGGGGAGGTGAATATCTTTACCTTTAGCTGGTACACCACAAACTGAGGATCTGCATGGCAAAACACAGTGTCACTTCGTAAGAAATGCCTTAAAGTGTCAAAAAGTACAATGTTACTATCAGAATCACAATCATAAGCTATGGTATTTTAAAAGTGAAATAACTATCTATTAAAAGTGAATCACCGCAAGGTATCAAACTTTGCTAGATGTTACTGGAAACAACCTAACAGATTTCTGTCCTTCGTAGCAATACTCTCAGGCAACCATAGGGTTCCTAGAAAGTTGCTGTTTCTTTTTAATGTAATAACAAATGACTGCACGAAGTGACAACTTCTTGACTTTTCCTTGCATATTGCCTCTCATCTCTATATTATATGGACAAAACCCTCTCCTCTCTTCTTTGAATTGCAAAGTTGGCAGTCATGTCAGCACAAACTGATTTCTACTCCTACACAAAGAGAACTGTTATATGAACAAAAACAAGGACAAAATTTAACATTAATACACAAGCCAACCAGCACTGACAGACTATACAGACACAGACCGTAAGTCTGTCCTGTAAGTCACTGTCACCAAAAAAGTGCCAGCCATGGTGTAACTTTCCAAATTAAATCTGCAGGGGTAACAGCTTAAGTTATGAGAGTTCTTCAGTGAGGCCTAAGCAGATTTTCTTTGGAAATTGCCAGACACCAGCACGAAAGCCAGAAATACTAGATGAAACTTATTCAAAGAAGTCTTTCTGCCTTTGCTCCCCACTTCTCTGTTAGTATCAGATGCAGACTGCTCTCTAGACAATACGCACCGAACTGTACCCTGCCGTAGAGCGCGTAGACACCCTCAAACCAACCCTGCAGAGCTGTGGAAGTCCCTACTGAGCATGCACACGCTATCTTGCTGAACGGCCTAGCTATAACACTGCTACTTATCTCCCTCAAATCCTCAGAGCTGTGAAACCTTGTCATCCCTTTATTCTACCTGAGAGGCACAACTCTGCTTGGTCAGTGACTTTAAAACAGGTGGAAGACAGCAAGGAAGTAGATTTAAAGTTATCATGTGTTGGTAAAATTACTACCACTGCAGTAGACAACTTAACTAAAGAAATAACACAGAACATTGGTTTCACATTCTGAAAAATCACTGAAAACTCCACCAAAACCTAAATGTTGTAGTACACACAGATGCTGAAGTTGACACTTACTCTATCTTCTCAGGTGCTTAGCAAATCTTTTGTTTATCCCAACATCCTGCTGCAAAAATAGCATGCTAACAGCCTGGTACGGACAAACAAGTTAATGCTCACAGGAGCAATTCATACGTGTAGCTTGATTTTGCAAATATAGCATAGTTTACCCAAAACATTAAATAAGTGGTAACTGCAGAAATCTGTAACCTCCACACCTCTACCCAAGAGGCAGAATTTTTTTGGCAGAGGCTCCTCCCTTCCTCCTCCTCCTCTACATACAGCTAGCCTGACAAGTTGCTTGATTGTTTCTTATGTGTGTTACATGTTCAGGTATTGTCTTACAACTATTAATAGTGCAATTTTAATCAAAGTCACAGGAGGCACTGGAATTAATTACACATTGCAGTAATCCCCATAACAAAATCATTACAAAGACTTTTTCCACTAACAAAAAACGAACACACAACACTTACTGCCCTGTAACGCAGCCCACAGAGGGACGGAAGTGAGTTTGTATTTATGCTTCAAAGTTTCAAGGAATCTACTGTTCCTTACTAACACACTGTTCTGGCAAACCAGATTAATTGTTTACAGGTGTATTAATACTTTACAAGCCTCCACAGAAAGAAAAGTTTACTCCAGAGTTAGATATTTAGCCATTTGAACTGATTTTTAAATATCATGGGAATAATGATGTTGCTGCATTTGAAGCCAACACGTCATTAAGCAAATGTTTTTCAGCAATTCCTGTTTCCCAAGAGTTGCTATTTACAAAAAAAAAAAAAAGGCGGCTTTTTATAAAAGTAAGGAGCAAATATCCAAATGTATATATACAACATCACTTATCTTCAAACAGTTAAATACTTCCCAATTTAAATCTGTAGTGAAACAACCGTATGAGTCCCTCACAGACCTCAACTTACTACATCTGGGAGGATGCTAGCAGAGAGACCACATAACCCAGCAGATTTTGGAACATGAGGTGTTTAAGTATGATCTCCTCCATCAAGATGCGCAGCTCTTCATGTCACGTAACAGAATGGTAACTGTCACATAAATAAACCAAGTTCAAAGGCCGACACATTTCCTTATGGAAAGCTAACAGAGGTTAACAGGGTGCTGGGTACTTACTGCAAGTTCCGCTGCTGAACATGGGAATTGTTTCAAACATCATCTTGTGAAACAGCAGTGCCACTGGTCTGTAATCCAGGTGATTCTTTAACAGGTAGCTATAGTAGTACACGTAGCGTCTCTGACTGGGAATTGTCACTCCCTAAAGAGGGAAAATGAACGTCAAAAACCATCAAGACCATTTATTGTCAGCACTAACAGAGCTCCTACCCTTTAACTCAGAATATAACTACAGGCAAATAAATCACGATTGAAAAGGTAGCTAAAGCACCTGGAATAAACCATTGTGATTTATGCTGAGAAAAATCTCTTCAGCAGCTACGCTGGAGACGGGCACACAGAGTACAGCATCTAAGCTGGCTGGTACCTAGAAAGCAGGGGAGTGCTGCGCTGCTTTTGACATGGCACAGGAACCCAGCCACGTGGGTTTTTAGCATAGTAACTCATGACAACCCTCAGCAATTTCTTCATTGTGGACCATGCCGGTCACCTTAAAGACTAGCAAAGACATAATCCACCTCCAGACCATTCCCAAAGACAGCCTCTGTTCCCCTTTTCCACAGACACGTGTCCACATCTCTTGTGCTCCTCCTGCATAGTGTTTAAGAGGAAGCTGTTTGTACACATTATCTAACACCAGGCAATTAATTACCGACCAGTCCCCAGCACGGAACGAGCAGGACACTGGTTTTCCAGCTACTTTAACACGTATCTCCAAACGTCCATTTCAAGCCATAAGGCAAAGAATGCAGACTTTTCCATATCTTAAAAACACACACCTCAGACACCTTGAGGCCATGTAAAAGACGGTTTCATGCTGCTGCTTTTTTTGGGGAGCGGGATAGGGACATTAAGCAAGAGGTACCTTGAACATACTCTAATTTTAAAGCACCAATACAGGAATTACATTTTGACAGCAGTTTAAGTCAAAAGATTCTGATTTTATTTGCTAATATCACTGTACTCATGACTGATGCTACCTTCTATTACAAAATGACCTTTTGAAATATTTCAACAAAAACCAAAAGTGGAAAGTTTCATTAATGTAGGCCCAATAGCCCAAACTTAAATGAAGGACTTCTCAGTTGAATTACAACTCTGAAGTAAACACTTGCTTTGAGAACACATAACCAAAGAACATTTTTATTACTGCTTTTAAATCAGCTTAAACTTCAAATAAGGGAATAGTTTTAAAGCTCTTACAGCTAATTTTTTCAAGCAAAAGTGATCAAGAAGAAAAATAATTTCCTAGAAAATGCATTACTTGGTTTATAACAACCCATACTATATACCTGCAACAGCATCAGTAAGTAAACTTTCATATTAAAACTGAATGTGAAATTGCAGTAAACTGGAGATAAACAAAGGGTTTTCATATACAACTCTACAAGATCTTGGTCACAAAACCTAGAACACAGTATTTTTATAAACTGTTAGTTCTAATACCTGCTTCACCTTACAACAGCCATAAGTCAGGATTGGCCAGAGTACTTTCAATTTAGTAAGCACATGAAAATATTCACTTCCTGCCATTATTTTTAAAAAATGCTGATAATTATGTCTCCTTAACCACTTCTGCTGTTTCTAAATTACACAAGAGTTTTCCCTATAGCACTTGTACAATGACCTTATTAAGTAGCCTTCTACACTGACCACGTTTTTGGTTCAGATGTCTTCTCAGTTGTTATCAGACCCACTTCTTAAGGGAGCTTTAGAGTTTGCCTTCCTGGGATCTGAGCTTCATGACTGAGAAAATCCCAGCCTCACAGCAAACCATCAGTAATTTGCCAATGATGCCAATCAGAAGAAAATCATGCAGGTAAGGAAAACACATCCTTCTCTGCTCATAGCTTCTTCATGCCATAAAGGATGTGCCCCACGGAGAAACCCCAGCACACCTTATCAGGATAACCAGAGCTGGGACCAGAACGAAGGGAACACAGTCACTTCTGCGGCTATATAAAGTGATAGTTGATCTCAAAGCAAAACCAGTTCTCAGCCAAGAGGGCAGTTTTATCCCTCCAGCCAGAGATTTTAACTCCCCAGAGACATAGCCTTTACCCTGAGATCCTAAGAACCAGCCACACTGAAACAGAACAAAGCTCTCCATTTTCCAAAGGTCTCATTTCAAAGCAGAACACTTTCATAACAAGCTAATGTTCCAAGAGGTACAATCAACCCCCTGCTAACTTTTAGTCAAGAATAAAGAACAATGAACCACTTTAAGTATTTTCTCCTCAAGAAGCTTACACTTCCCATTTATCACCATCATCTTTTTTTTAAATCGACATTAGATAAGCTTCTTTAGTCCCTGTGCCAGAGTTTCACAGGGCACTGCCAAACTGTGTAGACATCACAAAAATTGCCAGGTGCTGCTCCTGGTTCTCCTCTCAATGTAGCACGGGCAGTATTATGAAGAACAAACATTTTTGGAAGTAATATTCCCACATTCACTGTACTAACATGCACTACTGTGAGAGAAAAGCCAAAACTGCAGCCTCAGACTAGGCTTATGGCATCAGGTTTAGCAGATGCTGTCACCTGAGTATGTCGAACACACAGGCACCACAACTGATCAGCTCTGATACATCAGACGTTGGATATCTACCCTGCTCAAACAGTCATTCTCAGACTTCCTCGCACAAAATAATTGGTTTCCATTTCCTGGAAATAGTTCCTCTATTAGGAGCCGTTCCTAAAAATACATCAGTATGACAGTCAAAGAATGCTCCTGAATGGATCATCTCCAGCTCAAGCACTTGAATAGCTGTTCCCAGCTGATATCTATCCGTTGAGTAGACTATGCTTCCTTCCGACTCTAATCCTCACCATAAAACCCTTCAAGGCAGAAGCAGGAATAAACAAAGACCTTCTCCAGCTGTAGGAAGGTAAGTTGTCAGTCTTCGTCATCACAGTAGTATTTCAGTGTCCATCTTAAGGAAAAAACAGGTGATAAGCTAACCATTTTAAACAGTGGAAGCAGCAGCTTTTTTAGAAGACTTTTTTGGAGGTTTACTTCTCCTCCAGCTCTGAAAACAGGCTGGACAATTACAGTTCTTTATTCAATTTCAGAAGACAATTTGCCTCCCTTGGTTCAAAGAGAAAACAGAAATCAGTCCTGTTCTAGTACAGTGGTGGTGACTGATAGACACAACCATTTAGCCAACACTTTCTGATCTTCATCATTCCCTTCTTCTGCAAAGTTCCCCCCACTATGATGAGTTACAGAAGTCAAAAGAGGCAGCTTACAGAGGAAAAGAAAACCCACAATTTTTTGTCAGAGACAGACATTTAGACTCTGTTCTGCAATGTCTTATTCCCCACCACCTTTCCCGGGCTGACAGAACATTAACAGGCTATCTAGCAACTGTTCGCCTCATGTAGAACAACTCTCACTTAATGTTGCAAAGGCCTCCGTGAAGCTTCTTCTCCCAGTAGGCACTTGGGAAAAGCTTGCTACAGAAGCACTCGAGGTTGTTCTCTTGACCAATTAGTCATACTTCCTCTTGCAATTAGACTCACACTCCCTGCTGGCATGGACTAAACCCTCTCAAGAATCACTTTGCCATGCACATTAGTGGCAACAGCGATTTTAGCTATACTATTCCGAGCAGCTATATACAAAGTGTGCACCTTGTGCTTGCTTTAAATGAAGAAAACTTGGTACCTAATTAAAGCCAGTTTTCCTTCATCATACATATGTTGATCCAGCAACAACAACAAAAAAAGCATGCTCTCTTGTCCCTAGGTGCAAACAGCTCTTTTGATGCCTCATTTACTTTGAGTCCAGGAAGTCAGCTATATAAAGGTGTGGTGAAGTGTCAAATCAGAGAGCGGCACTTGACATATAACACTGAAATATGGGCCACAAGAGAAGAAAAAGCTCCCAGAACCTGCACTGGAACACCTGTTTATAAACACTACTTTAAGGATTATGTGACTCACATGCTGCCCACTGTCCACATAAAGATAACCATGCTCAAGCAGAGCTGGGGAAAAAAATAAACTCAACTCTTCCAGTAGAGACATTGAAAACAAAACAAAGTTGCTGGTTACAGACAATATTTACAGCGAAGGTAAACAAGGCTTTCCCTATTCCTGTTTACTAAGTCCTCTGTTACCTCAAACATGCCAGAGGTACCACTGGGGTATTGATGAACACCTAGCTGACCTTACCTTCAACACATCAACATCCCTCTTTTTACAACAGGGAAACTGAGGTACAACATGCTTCACCGTGTACTTGTTAAGTTTTGTAGTTTTCACGATCCAGCTCTTTTGATAACCTTTATCAGCAGGAGTAATCTACACTGTTCATTCATCACACATCTCATTCCTATTCACTATTGTGCAGTCTCACCAAAAGCCACAAAGTTTTGATGGGAAACCTTGACACTGTCTCCGCTCTAGTATTACACCACAACAACCTTCTCAGCAGTGCATGGAAGAACAGCTCCATCTTGTAAAGAGAGCAAACTAAGAAGTTATTTGCTCCTTCCAATGAATTAACAGTCAAATTCTAGAATTTCTGATATGACACTTCTGCTCTCAAGGGCCTTCAAACATGAAGCTCTGCTTATTAGAGGTCTACACACCATGAAATGAATACTTTATGCAAGTATTACAGGAACACAGAGAGCTCTGTACTTGAGTAGGGTGAAACTGGCCTGCCGGGATGATCCCCCTGCGCTGCTCCACCAACACACACAAGGAAATGATGGAAGATGACCAGGGAAGCTTGCTGAAGTAACCTTGCAATTCACACCTTATTATATTTGGAGAAGATTTCAAATAAGGAGGTTAAATTCCCATTAATGAGGCACAACCATACCAGAAAGGTCCAACATACAGCTACTGCTAAGTCTGTCTGTATCACTGACAAGGTCTGTACCACTGACAAGGTCTTAAGAGAAAGCTCTTGTAGCCATGAACATCCCTTCTCTGAAATGAGATTCCCCCCCCCCATTTCTCCTCTGGAGAAGTACAAGAAACTAAATGGCAGCACCTCATGAGGCAAGATCCGAGGCAGCCAACTTCTGGGCTTAACTACCCTTTTATTGAAAAGAGGCATCCAACAACAGGCTTCCAGTACACTCTTCCAGTAGGGATATTCAACTGTAACGCACACTGTCATGACTACACAGAAGTTAAGAACCTGAGGAGAGGAACAACTCATCCGTTCAGGCAAAACACGCTAGAATAATCCTCTTATTTGGGCTGAAAACGCTGAACAAGAAAGTTCACTCATCAACCGCCCATTTGATGCAACACACAGCAGAATGCTATTTAAAAGGCTATTTAAAATAAACTGGCCAGATCTTCTTGAACAGGAGATGGAAAAAAACAGACTGTTTTAGTGCTGTGACTAATTGCTACTGCTGCTTAGGAAAGCTTTTTCATTCAGAACAACTGCACTGATCCAATAATGTTGAAGTTAAATCAAACCAGATATCATAACTGACGGAAAGTATTTCTTAAAAGGCTGGACTATTCAAATTGACCTCAAGCAGGAAAAGCATAAAGATACAGGTAGGAGAACAGAAGAACAGAAAATAGCTCACCTTCTTGTCTCTGGTCCTTACTTCCCCATAGAAATCTAGGGCTTCTTGAGCCTTTAAAAACTTGCCTCGATGCAACAAATATGCACATATCATTACACCAGTTCGTCCCTTTCCAGCTTTACAGTGGATTGCTGCAACATGATTGTCATCTTCACTTAGCCATTGGTCAAGATCTTCACAAAAAGGTTTGATAAGCTCTAGCTGTGGTGGGTTATGGTCTTCAAAAGGGTACTGTGCAACTGCAATGAGAAGTAGTAATTTATCAAAGTCTCAAAAGGAAATAACAGCAAGCTGAACTACACAGATCAACTTTGTGACAAGCACACAAAAAATTAGCTTTCTAAATAAAAACCCCTGTCTTGCATATAGATATGTACGGTCTTTTATTCCAGTATTATTCAGCAATGTACTGCATATTATATGCATTGCAGACATTTCTCTAGCAATACCTAAGCAAGCATCCTGCTACATGAAGAGACTATTTCACACCGCTACTGAAATGAGTGGCACAGACTCTATATTTTACATCACGAATTTTCTAGAATTTAAGAGTGCATTGGCACAAAGAATAACCTTGTGAAAACCCATTACTCTAGCAATAATTAGACTACCTGCTGAGAGAAAACAGGGCCAGACCTCACTTACTGATCAGACAATAGAAATTTTGCTGAAAAATTCTGAGCACAGTTGGGTCTGCACTGGAAACAAACTCTCAGAATTTGCTCAGAGTGGTTTGAAACAAAAAACTGCAACTTCCATATTAGAAAACGGTAATCGAAAAAGAAATCTCACTTAAGGCACTTGCAATACTTCTGGGTTTTAAAGTCAAACCACCAAAGGAAGCTGTCCTTTTTCTTACATGGATGCACACAAACACTTTTTCCATCTAGAGATGGAAAGAATTTCAAGCAAGCATGCAGGAAATGAAAGAAAACTCAAGACAGCAAAAAATAAGCAAAAAGCAGAGAAAAGCACCCAAACCTTTAACACGTCAGATAGGATGACAGACAATGCCATGCTGACTGGCAGATTACATAGGGCTGTACCACTTGCATCAGAAGAACAGCACTTTATAAAGTGCACCCCAGTTCTTGATCAACAGACTTAGGATCTTGTAAATACAAGTCTGGTTCTTTTAAAAATTCTCAGCTAGAACCACCATATCCTTTTCTGGTCTAAAAATGAATACATCTCATTTTCTGGCAAATGTTTGTATTCATTTCATAAGTACTACTCTTGTCATACACACAAGGCTCCTTTTGATGAATCCCTAAGGACTTTAAAGAGCAGAAGTGATGGATGAAGTCCGTAGGACTTCACTGCAGCACAAGTCTGAAGCCTCTTGGAGGTATTCACAGGGATAATTTATTCACTCACAGTACAGACCACCCCCTTAATCTCCCAGGATACCAAATAGGTAGGCCAGATAAACTGAATAATCTTTGTAAAGAAGAAGCAAAGGTTAATGAACATGAACGTACACTAATACGTTCTTCCACACGGAAAATCCAAAGACTCCTCAAACAATCGTTTTATGTGAACTTACAGAGATGCCACTTTCTGCAGCAGATGTAAATGAAAGGAGCATTTCACTTAGAAATCCCTAAGAATAGAAGCTGTTAGGAGATGCCGTGTATTTGCCCATACAACTTTGAGTCTATCTTAACCACATCCAATAAGGTTATCACAAAGAGGAGAAACAAAGTAGTCCTGAAAGAACGGTCTGAAAAATCCCAAGTAGTAACAGCACACTGAAGATGCTCTCCGAGATTTGGGATCATAGGCAAATCTTGTGGTATTTTCTTCAAAGAGGGAATGAGGAGTAGATGAAATGCGTGTCCTGTGATGGTGCAGAGGATCAAGAGTCAGAAAGCAACCTTAGGAAACATTAAGCTGTGCAACCTTGAGCTTAGAGGGTGCAGGTCCTCCATGGATTTTGGTTCGTAACAGTAGAGGACGCAGCATGGAGAATGGTTCTGATTACTCTCTCCCAAGCTCCTAGACGTTGCAAGAAAAATACAAATACAGGCTGGGTGGAGAATGGATGGAGAGTAGCTCTGAGGAGAGGGACTTGGGGGTGTTGGTGGATGAGAAGCTCAACATGAACTGGCAATACGCACTCGCAGCCCAGAAAGTCAGCTGCATCCTGGGCTGCATCGAAAGCAGCGTGGCCAGCAGGTCAACGGAGGGGATTCTGTCCCTCTACTCCACTCTCATGAGACTCCACCTGCAGTACTGCATCCAGCTCTGGAGCCCCCAACATAAGAAGGACATGGACCTGTTAGAGCAGGTCCAGAGGAGGGGCATGAAGATGATCAGAGGGCTGGAGCACCTCTCCTATGAAGACAGGCTGAGAGAGTTGGGGTTGTTCAGCCTGCAGAAGACTCTGGGAAGACCTAATAGCAGCTTTCCAGTACTTAAAAGGGGCCTACAAGAAAGCTGGAGAGGGACTTTTTACAAGGGCATGTAGTGATAGGACAAGGGGTAATGGCTTCAAACTGGAAGAGGGGAGATTGAGATGAGATCTCAGGAAGAAATTTTTCACTGTGAGAGTGGTGAGAGACTGGCCCAGGTTGCCCAGGGAAGCTGTGGAGGCCCCATCCCTGGAAGTGTTCAAGGCCAGGCTGGATGGGGCTTTGAGCAACCAGGTCTAGTGGGAGGTGCCCCTGCCCATGGCAAGGGGGTTGGAACTAGATGGTCTTTAAGCTCCCTTCCAACCTAAACCATTCTATTCTATGATTCTATGAAAAATCCCATAGCAAAAAAAAATAAAATAAAATAAAAAGGAAAGCCTGTGGCAAAGCAGAAGGTAATTTTTGGCATGGAAGTACTTCAGAAACTGCAAAAACCATAGACAGAAAGCTAGCATCCAAAGAACATGAAGAGCTTTCAACATTTGGTTTTGAATTTGATGCGAGAGCATCCAAGTTGAATAATGAACTACTCTGGTGTTTCATGCTAAGCATACAAATGAGAAGTTCCCTTTGAAATTAATTCACTTCAGAAGATTTTAAAGTAGAACTGTTGTTCCTCTGCTAAGGGAAGTTCCGAGTCACCAATTTGGTTACCTAAGGTAACTAATTTGGGGATGAAAAGAAAGAAAGGGAACACATAGCTCCCTACAACAGTGTTGTCTTATGCAGAGGAGTTGTGAAAGGTGCTGTCACAAACAACATTTTGGGCTGGGATTGACAGTGAAGGGATCTGATCACCACCATAACAAAAAGCATAAATTAAAGCAAGCATATGTTGCGGACATATTAGAAGCGTGTCCTTTTCATTTACGCCTTTTCTCCTCTTACCAAAAGTACTGTTCAAGCAGATCTTAAAATTCTTTCTGGCTTGGATGTATTGAGTGAGGTTTCAGGACACTGTCATTCAACATTGTTAAGAGTAAATCAGAAGCACAGATGAGTTCAAAATGAAAATTTCAGTCCTTGTATATTCAGACATTAAAGCACCCAATGACATTTTCGTCATGTTCTAAACATTCTCTTTACAACTAGAGGGATGGTTTAAAATAATAATAATGAAAGAAGTTGAGCCCCTGCTATGATGTAGTATTAGCCAGTAGAGCCAAAATTTATTCATCTCCTACAATTACATACACACAAGTACTCCTTATCTAACTAGCCACGCTGAAGCATTGCACGAAGAGGAACTACAAGCTCTAGTACTGTGCACAGAGATGTTCCTCTGCACAAAAAACAGCAGTAAATCTGTATTTATTTATTACCTGGGGAGTTAAGACTGACAAAACAGGTACATCAGTTTCCACTCACCAAGGGTCTGATCAAAAGGAGCGCCTAAAAGTTCCCCCACTGGTTCTGGTAGCTCTGCAAAGTGTCTAAGAACCAACTCATCTCAAAGAGGCATGTTTGTTTCGCCTTTTTTAAAAAGCAACTAAAGGTTTGTTCCAGATCTTCAAAAAGTTGTTCTATGTTAACAGTGACAGTGGCTTAAGTGTTCTCCATTTTTAATATAAGTGATGCTTCTGCATAAAAAACAGACTTCTCTAAGCTTTACATCTAAATTTTACATTAATTTGCACACTGAATTTAACAGAAACTTCTACATAGCCCATTCTGCAAAAATCTGTGCAACAGTAGACTTCTGATTGCCTTATTAGACCTTGATCTAGGTAACTGTCAGGAACACACTTTTTTGAAAACATCAAGAACACAGCAAGTTCCTCCAATGACTCAAGGCAACCTGACATCATTCCTTGTGCCCAAATCCCCCACATTACTATTCATCAGCTCCTCCTTTATACCTTTATCCAGAAACACTGAAGTTTAAAGAGAAGAACAAATACTAGACAGAAAAACATACCTCTGCAGTTAAATTTGGCGGTGTCATAATGTCTTTCAGCACATCTAAAAAAGAAAAATAGACAAGAGTTCAGGACAAGTCTCTAAGGCACTCCCAACATCCGTCACACCTTGGAACATACAGATCAACATATGGGAAAGTCATGTATATCCATCACCTTTACAATTTAAAACTATAGCTAGAGGTTACAGAGAGTAAAACCATTTTGTTGCAGATGTATAAAGTTGGCTTACTAAAATATCCATTGTTTTTCTGAAAAGCAATTACTTACCCTACGGTAAGTTTGTTTTAGTCAGTGTGACTCTCAATGGAGACATTCACACAAGTAATGCAATACACTATTACTGTTTAACACTGCAGTATTAACAGCTCCAGCCGCTCGAGCACCTTTATGCTCCCACACAAACACATAAACAGTAGATGGCTATGACCTTCATTCAATTGACTCTGAACTCAAAACACACGTCAAGATCCCTGAACAACAACTTGGGTGCTAGGGGTGATGGGGATCACAAGGACATTTCAAAGACCCTTGGCTAGCGCAACCTAAGCAAGCATTCTTCCTCCAGTTACAGGACTGCAACACCACCACAGGCAACTGAAAGCACCACTGAATATTATAACCGAGATCACTTGTATCAAGCAGAGATCATGATACTGCTCTCCACCTTGGCGTTTTTTCTTGAAATTTGGTGAACTCAAAAAAACCAAAAGGCCAGTCAGCCAGTTTTCCCCTCACAGACGCTGGAAAATGGCACATTTCTGAAGACTCTGGAGTTGCATCAATGCCCACCCCACCACTCTGTAAGAGTAGCTAGCTAGCAGCGCAGCAAACCACACTGTGTTAGTCTTGCAGATGACTTGCCTAGGGACAAACAGCAGGAACTAGATATAAACAATCCAATCAGTAGGGCTCTAATACAGCCAAAATGGCATACTGTAAGGGAACAACCCAGATCAGATGTTGGGGATGAGGGGAAAGAAGGCAAGAAGTGGACGCCCTGCGTAATTTTCCTTGGAGTTACCCTCTGCAGGCAAAATGATGTGCCCCTACACGATGCAAGTGAAAATGCCGTTCAGAAGGAAAACGAGAACAATCCTGCCTCAAAACAACAGGACTCCAGGTTGATTGGGAGTCATTTAAGTAGACAACACACATCTAGATCTTCTGATTATAACCTGTACTCTTCATAGGGTTCAAATACCCACACCAGTTTCAGGACTGGTATGAACTTATCTTTCCTTAATAGGTATGTTGTGACTGCAGCCTTTGGAGCCACATGGAGCTTACTTGACACTTTTAGACACGCAAACTTTTAGGCTCCTACTTGTATTACTGTTGCACGTAACTGCAGCCTCACATGTGCTGCGTTGAGCTTTGTCCACTAGACTCATACACCAGGGACAGAGGCAGGTCTGCTGGGGTTGCACATGCACTCAGCGCTTCCCTTTCTCTGAATGCCAGAGCCTTCTCGTCTCTAGCCTCTGTTAGGGAAAAGTCTGGCAGTTTTTACACCTCTGATCACATTGCTGACACTTGCCCTCGGTCAGAAGTGATACAGAGCAGGTTAAGCTGGCAGGTGGGACTCAAAAAAAAAAAAACCAAACCAAAACACATTATCTGCACGCTCCAGCCTTTGAGAAGAAAGGTTATACGCAGTATGTATACCCAAGATGTGGTCATCACGCCTGGAGCGGCCATCAGCCGTGCTGGGTAAAGCTGCTAGGAAGCAAAGCAGTTAACACAAAGCATCTTATCCAAGAAAGTTTCCTTCTTCCTTTTAAAGAAATACCCAATTCAAAGGGGTAGTAAGAGATTAAAGTCTGCAAAACAAAAAAAGTCCGCATATGGGCAAAAAAGCTTTCAAATTTTGAAGTTTCAGAGAATATCAAGTAGAATAAAAAATAGTTTTGTTGATACCAAGGATCAAAACCAAGCACAGAACATAGCCATGTCACTCTTTATGCCCACTTATGGGAGCTGCACGCAACAAATGCAGAGCTCCAGACACGGCTGTACAAAATACACCCCCATTTCATTACATGGAAAACATGTATTGGCAGCAGAGATCCCACCGACACACACTTTGGGGGATGTTGTTTCCATTGCTTAGCTTTTCAAATGTGTTTGTTTCTTTTATACGCTATTAGACCTGTAATACAGTCGGATCTCCCAATGAACATTTTTTTGGATTTTGGGGGTGGGTTGGCACGGTTCTTGTAATCCTCCTCATGATTAAACCGAGTATAAAGCAATCCAGATCCTAAGTGCTGCCAGCCAGGCACCTTTCTGATCAAAATCACGATCCCACTGATGACAGGACTATAAGCTACTGAAAAGATGGCAGCATATGCCAAAGCCCAACCCCATGTACACAGACATACAAAAAGTACACACATAAAATCCACGTTGTTCATTACAGCTCTTTCCTTTAACTACCTGCCTGTAGAACAGTTAAGAGAAATATACTGGAGAAGATGGAGATTACGACAGTAGGGGAGGTAATAATTTGGCAGTATGTGAAGCTAGGTGATGAAAGTGGAAGAACATCTTAAAATAAAGAGCACTGAAAGGAACACATGAGAAAACCAACACAAGAAACAAAAGGAAACCAAACGCTCAAACATTCACTGGGAAGTTAAAAACCAAGATGCCAGGATGAGGCATAATTGACATCATTTAAGCATCTTTTCAGAGAAACCTCTCTAAATCGTTTTAAATAAAACTGCTCAATACACACAGTATTATCAATTTCATGTAACAGCTACCTTAAGGGAACTCAAACCCCATGACAGTGTTTGAAATAATTCTGAATATAATCACATAACTCCTCTGAACTCCCACCTCCTTCTTTTAAACAGACAATAGGTTGATTATTTACAAAGGATCAGCTTAATCTAAAGAGATGCTGTTCTCCAAAACACCTGAATGCTGCAATTTCTTCCCATCTCATGACCAAACATTGCAACAATTCACCTAATGGCATTTATGTACGTAACATGCATAAATTTTGCCTGCATAAAGATAAAGAGATGACCTGGCCTCTCTAGCCAGAGATAAACAGTTTAAAAGCTATGCTTTCCAAGCTGTGCAGCAAGCACTTGAATCTGTATTTGCAACTGATCCATGCTTTGGGGAAGAAGAAAACCTGCACACTTTAAAAGGATGTTTCATCCTGCAAAAGTTTTCATCTGAGGGTCAATGTAGTAATTTTAGGAAGTTTCACTTGCAACTGTTTTCAAGTTAGTAACAAGGAAAATCACTGGAGGGTTCTTGCACCGAAAACTGAAAAGTTAAGAACTTGAAGACAAAAACCTTTGGCACACCTGGACAAGTTCTTTCTACAGTTGAAAACACATGTATCAGCAACGTAAATGTCAACAGCTTTTGTCTCATCACATCACTCTTATCACTTAAAAACTTTAAAGTTGTTCCTGTGTAGGGCTGGGGGATTGTTTTTCGCTCTTTTTCCTAAAGTAAAATGAGGTTGCTAGCATACAGCAAAGTGGAAACTTTTCAAGCACCACCTCCCTGAGGAGCTACTTGCTAAGATGCACAAAAGTCTTACTAAATGCTTACTTTCTGACCAAGCCTTGAAGTTTGCACACAGCAGCCTATTGTTTTTACCTGTCACCTCTCCAGCCAACTCGAAACAAGCAGCTCAGTATCAGGCAGGTCAGCAAACCCTGATCTTGTAAGTGATACCAGAGCCACACTGCACAGGAGCTGACAGCCAAACTCAGCCCCAAGGAGCAGAAGAAAATTAAGTCCCATTCTGCTTTGCTCCCCAAACCAAGCAGAAGCTGTTGGGGGGGGTGGGGGTGGGGTGGAGGGGGTGTCTAACAAAACCACAGTGGTTAGATTTTACAAGATACAGATCTCCAGCGCTGAGCTCCAAAAGACTTCAAATGAAGATATCCAGAAAGTCACCTCTTTAGAGACCTACACCTACACACAGAAGGAGCTATCAGCTATTCTAGGAAGCACAGTCCTTTCCACCCAGAAGTGTCACCAAGACAGCACTTAATAAAAGGCTAACATTCTGGAGAGCTTCTAGGTTGGAGAAAATGTTGTTACTGAACTGTATGAACACTGTCCAGTGAGTTTATTTTAATACATATTTTGCTAACATATCCTTTTCTGTCGCATCCTACCCCAGGCTTTACAGACAACTTTAATAACCAGTATACAGTTTCTCAGATTCGCTCCAACATCAGGAAACAGTTACCTGATGCATAATCCTTCAACTAATTTAGAGGCATATTTAAATATTTATTTTTAATGACCGACGATGTAATACATTGCCTGAATTTCCATACTACAGTAATTTTTCCATTAATTGCAGATATTTAGAAACACATCCATTAAAAAAAGAAAGCCTTAACACCTCAGAGAACCAATAAATCTTCAACTTAGGTTCCTGGGTAAAAATAAGGGGTAGGAAAACTATGACCTACTTTTCAACATCAACTGAAATTACCAAATCATTTATACAAATGAAATTAGCCGAAGCTAACGCATAAAGATGATCAAGGAACAACAACAACAAAAATCGCTTCTGTAATAAGAACAGCTTTCTCCATAACTAAATTTTCAGAGGAAAACATTACGCTTACAAAAGTGAGTAACCATCACATTACCAATTGCTGCAATAGCTTTTTCAAAGTAATAAACCAGGACAGTCAAGAAGAGTGAGGAAGCAAACAGAACCTGAGTACCAATACAGTTCGGTTAAAAAAAAAAACAACCACACACTCAGGAAAATATTAATTTTGGCAATTTCTTCACTGTGGACATTAATACATTAATAGAAAGCCTGCTGTGAATTACTTTTCACTTTTTAATCACATGGTACAAGCTCCCAATGGGCTAGATGCCAAGTAATTTAAAAGCGTTCAAGTAATATGAATACACACCAGCATTTCATTTAACCTCACTCAGCTCCACTAAATGAAGTAACAGTGCTCTCAATCAGGCTTAATTGTTTTAAGAAATGTGGAAAACATCTCTAGCTCTGCTTCAGTACAGCAACAAGCCACTTTCACTCATAAGCTATTTTTAGAACTCATTATTTTGGAAAATACATCTATAAGAGCGTACTTACAGATTGTATATCTTGTAATGGTTTTTATGCTTTGAATCCAAAAACCTTAAATAGAAAAAAAAAGCATGTATTAATATACATTGCAATAACGTTGACCTTAATTTGCAGCATCGTTAAAGCAGCATCCAGCAAGTGCAGTTCTGCATTCCAAGTCCCAGCTGGCCCGGCAGTGCCTCAAGTCAAGGAGGCAGCGTGGTACAAACCTCACTCATACAAAGAATCCAGTAGTATGAATAAGACTACTTATGCAACTGAGGAGACCAAGATCTGACTTGCAACTGAAATATTTATTGTATGGACCAATCTGCCCTGATTTCTAAGACACCTGCACATCAGTATATGAAGTTGAGGAAGGGTTGTTTATTTTTAAAGCAGAAAGCATCAATTACACAAGGTATCTGTAAACACCTACTTCCAATTTAATCACCTACACAAAATATTTTGCCACTGTGGCGTTTCCAATGAAAAAAACAACAAAAAAAACCCAAACAAAAAACCCCCCAAACAGTTAAACCAACTTTCATATTCCAGTCAGAAAAGCCAGAATCATTTAGTTTAATACCAGGTTTTTAAAATGCCCATTATTCGCCAATGAAGTCTGAGGACAGTGCCCGATGATATTCTGGGTTCAGAAAGGAGGAAGACCACTATACTTTCTCACACTCATTTCATTTTCATGCTCACTTTGTATCAAAAACTTCCCATACAAGCGTCAGAGAGCCAAACTGCAAACACGATTCATCAAAATTGCCATGATTATATATGATGTGTCACCTGGCAATGTTCAAGAAGAAATAACATACAAATGTTTACACTTAACATCATCAACAGTGTGTATCTGCACATCAGCCAGAAGGAATTTAATTAGCCATGACAGAACATGCTGTTCAAATTGAAAAGAAAAACTAGCTGCTAAAATCCTGGAAAGCTCAAGCAAAAACAAGCTCTGGTTATCAGTCATAATATTCCAGAAGAACCTAGAACTACTCTGTGGTTAAACCGACGTGTTAAAATAAGAACAGATGTGAACGCTCCTTGTACAGCATTGAGTATGAGATTCCAATTTCACCGGCAAAAGTATTTCATGACTCCCACTGCCACCCCTGTTGGCAGACTTCGAGAGATTAAGGAAGACGGTGGACATGGCAATTTGTTCAGGAGATGTCCTCGCTTGTTTAAAACACACTGGAGAGCAAGGAGAGCTGACTCTGCTTCTGCCGGTAATATCACAAAGCTGAGTATAAGTTTTCATGCAAGTATTTTTCTAAGGACAAAATTCCACCCAAAACCTCTCAAAGCGTCAGTCACAGGAGACAGCCAGCAGCCCAGGTTGTACTTCTCATGCAGTATCAGCATTAAATTTGTCAGGATCTCAGCTATTCAGAAAAAGCCCACTGGCATATCCTGGCTCAATGTGGATTGCTCCAGAGCTCAAAAACGTTGAATTTCTGCATAAAAAGCTCTTGGAAAAAAAACCCACAATAAAGAGACAACAGGAGGAGATGAGGACCTGCTGACTGCAAAGTGCAGAAGGCTGCATGATCGCATTTTGCACATTATTCTTGTTTAAAAATAAGGGGCAACAAACATAACACGTAGAATCCAGTTCCCTACAGCCACTTAATTTGTATCTCTCCACATCTTAATTTGGTTGATTACACTTTCAGGTGATCGCTACTCCTTTTGATCAGTGTTTATGGACAACTTAATAATTACACAGTCATTCCTTTCAAGAGTCTAATTTACACTTATCTACATACATAACCAATAAAATATATTTTCCTTCATAGAGAAGCAACCGAAATCAACGCTGTGAATGGAAAAAGCCTCCAAAGACTACTGCCTATTACTATTTATTTGGATTATTCCCACGTCATTTATTCCAAGTCCAGCCTTTGCCCCTGGTCCTACAATTTCTGAAAGTGGAGTCCATCAGAGACCACATATTTCACATAGCAAATCCAATGCTCACATCAACTTAATGACAAGGTGGCTCTGACTGCTGGTAAAGAAAGATGGCTAGATAGTTTGAGTTCGTGGGACAGCCCTTAACTGTCCCAAAAGAACAGCTGAAGCTTTTTCTTGCGTGCAAGCTGTGTGCAATGATACGATTAGAAAACACAACTTCACGCCTCCGTTAATAACTCTAGCAGAGACATACACACTCTGTAAGAGTATTTACAGATTGCTATGCTGAACCTTACTGATTATGACCAGCTCTGGAAAAGTGACTTCTCACTACCGCATGACAGAACAAGACTGCTTCTGCAAGCCTGGTCAAATCCAGCCTCTGATATTTTCAGTACCATTCGTGGATAGCAAGCTCCGTCACAACCGTTAACTATGCAAAAACAAAACCCCCCTCGAACTCATCTGAAGCTAACTGCAGCTGCACAGGGAAGTCACTGCCTCCAGATGACTGATTCTCAGTTGAGGGTCATGATTCCTCCCAGTGTGGGCACCAAGGAGCTGTCTCAATTCATTTTTGTACAAACCTGGATGCAAACAATTACCAGGAAAATTCAAACAGCGCTAATTCTGCCCACCGACGATTATGAGAAACTCTCTGGGGCATCTCAAACCTGGGAGCAGCACCTTCTTGCCCAGATACAGCTACTTCTAACCGCACTGCATTACCATGCATTATCATCCCTCCATCCCTAACATCAAATCTCTTGGAGACCTACTGAACTTATGACCTCAAAGGCCCAAGAGCTCAAAAGTATCACACAACTTAAAAAAATCAGAACTTAGGATCCTAAAACCACTAACATTTGGCAGCTTCTGCCAAGTATTTAGTTTTTAACGCAACCTCTCACACTACATTCTCCAGGTAGACTGCTGACTAAACAAATCACAACGATGCTCCTAAAACACTAAGTAGACCTTCCACAGTTGTATCCAGCAGTTCAGAGTTGGTAACTATTTGATGTTAAAAATGACAACCTGTAGGTTTGGGGTTTGTTGGTTTTGGTTTGGTTTTGGTTTTTTACAAAATGTGCTATAAAGCATCACCAGCAATAACAAATTTTAGCTGATTCTTCTCCTCATCCACAATTACTGAACACAGCCAGATGTAAAAGTCTTTATCTAAAGTCACCTGTATTTACTACTTTAAATCAAAATTAACTTATCAAGCACTTCACTTAGCAACTGAAGAACGGATATGGGCAAACATATTCTGAAATCCCATCAGCTATCTGAGGAAACTCTCAAAATTGTGAACAAAGGCATGGACTGATATCTTTCTAAAAGCAAAGAATCTCCTTTTACTCCAACACAATTTACTGAAGTCAATTTTCATACTAAAAAGCAGATTACATGTATTTGAGATCAACCCAGAAAAACAGCCTTGCCTAAAATTCTTGAAAATATCATTTTCATTGTTTTCAACATTTTTCAGGAAAGCTAATAAGACAATATCTATGAGATGCAAAAATCTTGCCATTTCTATGAGTCAGAACACACACCCTTTGCTTAGAAGAACATAAATGAGTGCAGAAAAGGACACTTAAAATTTACAAGATTAAGTTAAGGAAAAGAAAAGTAAAGCCTTACCTTACTACATCATCAATGTTGTTCCGGTATACTCCTTCAAGCCTCTCCGCAGGAAAACCCATAGCAATTATGTTGGGATAAATATCTGAATATGCCAGTTACGGAAATATCTGTAAAGCATGTGAAATTTCTACAATAGTATTAAATGGGTATTAATCAAACATTAAACCATATCAAAGTCAGAGCAACAACTCTGACTCCCACATGCGAACAATTCAGCTTCATATATGCAGTAATAAGGCATCTTTTCCCCAAAAAAGCTGAGAAAAAGGTTGGGGGGGAACACAGGAGGGAAACTTTTGAAAACACAATACTTTGACCACAGCCACTCTAACAGAAATCTCCTTACATCTCAAACAGATAACTTATGAGAAGTCCATGCTGTTAAGCAGCTGGTGGTTAACATCCATTAGGAAGGCAATCCACTAGAAAAGCAGAGTCAAGAAACCCACTTCTGTCATACATCATCTCACTAGAATCACATAGATGCTACATGCTGGTCTTCCTCTACAGTTTGAGTGGCATGTTAAATCCAATGGGAAACTATTAAAATAGTCTTGTGTGACTAAACTGCAAGATGTTCCAAATTAAAATCCATGTTCAAGTCCCCAGTGATCCCAAAACAGGTATACCACAAAAAACAGCAAAACAAACAAAGAAGTGCATTTCAGGCATGCAAGCCCTGGCAAGGCTACATAAACAATAATGTTTTTATCACTTTCCGGGATTTCTATATAATAGAACACTATAGCAGCCCAGGTAGCGCGGAATTCCTAAACATAAGATATTGCAGTAGATGGGAATGTACAGATCTGAAAAGGATTATATATCTTGTTTATTAAGAAAACAATTCCCCACTTCTGGAAAAGTATTCTAGTTTCTTATTCCAAACCACCTGTAATTTACTTGCCAAAAACAATCTGAGATAAAGAACGTAGGAAAAGTACCTCTTGGCGAAAACAAATTAGCACTAAGGAAAAAGGCCAAATAAGAAAACTGTAAGTTTACATCTAGAACTGATGTAGTAAAGAATTCAAAACAAATTGCTAGAAAATTACTAGTATTTATTTTCCTGGTGGTGTAATGATATACGTTTTAAATATTATTAGAAATTATAATGTAGTGAAGAAGCTTCACTGAAAAGTAAAACAAATGAACCCAGCAGCTCAAAAACAGACCATACCCTACCACATTAACATACTCCTCCTCAAACTAATTTTAGATGTAAGAACAAAGCATGGTATGTTTGAAGTTGGCCCTGCTTAAAACAAGAGGGCTGAAAACAGGTGATTTCCAGAGGTCTGTTTCAACCTAAATTATTCCACAACTGTAGGAATTATTTTTATTTTTATAGTTAAAATCTAACAAAGCTCCAAAGAGTAATCATCAGAATGGAAGACATTGCAGCAGCTTCCAAGACATTAATATTCCAGTTACTTGTACACAAAGAAAAGCCTGAAGTAGCAGACACACTACTTTACTCCACCCTTGCAGAATTCCCACAAGCTTAAGTACTCACAGCACAGCAGCATGGACCAAGTTCTGCATTTACACGGTTAACTAGAAGACTTAGGAAAAACACTAAGAACTGAATACACGGAAATAATGTTTTCTACTCTCAAAAAAAGAATTAGCATTTACTATGTTGTAAACCAAGTATTAATAGACATTGCTCTGCTTGGACTATTCAAAAGATGATTTATGCAGACAATGAGAAAAATATAAAAGCTTTTGAGAAATCCAAATAAACAGCTGTAGCTGCCTTAAATACAGACACTGAAAGGGGTTCACATCTGGTTTCCAATTAATTCTGTACTTGCCCAAACCCTAAAAGCAGCTTATCTTGGGGCGGGAACCACCAAAACCAAACCCCAAACATTAAGTTGCTTAACTTTCGGAGCTTGTGATAACTTCAGATACTATCAAATCACATAAATCTTAAACTTTGAACTTCACACTGAACATATTTTACTCCGCAAGCAGTCCACACCTCTTTGTTAAATTAACAAAAGGTACTATATAATTAGCAATGTATTTACTGCTTTATCAGTTACTACTTGCCATGAGCAGGAGAAACTGGCTATAAATCATGTGTACCTACTCTATGTCTATTAGCAGTGAGTTACCCGACTTTCAGCTAGCAAACCCCCTCACTCCCTCCTCTTTCCTGATTTCAGCCTGATTTCTACCTACTGCCAGTTCTAGCATTTATTTATGCTCAAAAGCACCTCCTTTTGTGTCCTGCTCTGAGTAGCAGGGCTATAGAAATTACCATAGCAAAATAATGCAGTGTATTAGCCTGCTTTCCCCAGCACTTCTCTGCAGAAGTAAAGCATTCATGCTAGCAACAGGAGTAAAATAAATTCATTTTGACACACCACATCCACACAAAACTCAGTTTCAACTATAGTATCACCCATGAGACAGATGCCCAAACTTCACCAAATTACCATGTATCTTGCTCAAATTTCTATTCACAATCGTGAGCTTTACTACACATTTTTTTCACGCATTTCAGCCTGCAGTTTATGTTCAGATGCTTTTCTTCTGCTGTTGGCTTTTCCTCTCTGAGAGACTAAGAAACAAGACACTTTCCAGGATTCCCAGCTGGTGCAAGATGGAAGCGAAGCAGACAGACAGCCCAAGCGAAGGGAACAGAACATCTTAACAGCAACGTTTCCAGTTTGCAGGCTCACAGACTTGTCCAAACACCAAAGCCTCAAAATATGCAGGCAGAGAGAGATAAAAAGTTCCAAAATAACCTGGGCAGTCTCACGCTCTTGGAAAGCACGATCCCCTTTTGGCTCCCACATCTCATGTGACCCCTCTTCTCTCCCTCACTCCTCAAGGGTGATGCACGAGTGGTACACGCACAGCTTGCATGCACTACTTCTTTCAAATAGGAGAAAGCCAGCAGAATTGAATGCTTAAGCTTAACCATGCATCGTTACAGGTGCATTTTCAAACCCCGTGCTGGTATTGCAAAAGGTGTTCCACGATATGCCAGTAAGTAAAAAAAAAAAAAAAAATGGAAAAAGACTTCAAATGGGGGAAGCGGGGAAGAATATGAATCAATTTACTGATGCTGATTCAGTGTAAGCGTTGCATGCTGTGGGGTTTTGCAACCTGACAGCACAAAAACTGAAGTGTTGCTGAAAAACAAATATCCAACAGTGAGCCTAGTGGGGAAGGGCTGTTTTTAGAAAAACATGATTGTTTTTTAAACAGGCAAGCCAATTTCTCACCCACCTAAATATAAGCATCCTGAAGTACCTTACTTATTACCTCCAAGTATTAGCCAGGAATGCAATTCACTCCTCACTGCTGACTCACTCTTCCGTCTGCAACAGATCTGGCATTAAAGGACACCAGCCACAGCGAGCAGACGACACCCTTCCACGGCACACGTGCGAGGCTGCAGGCTTCACCTGCACCCAACGAAAGCAAGCAACAACTATCACGAATGCATTCATATTGCTGGTGAAGATCATTTTGTGCCTTTTTAATACACGCTTCTGACGAGCACGCTGAAGAAGCACATTGCTTTGAAACTCTTTTGTTGGTTCAAGCAACTGAAGAATGCCTTTTGCTTTAAGGAGCAATGTGAGATGGAAGAACAGAGTGGAAGTGCTGTTGCTGCTCACACAGATGATCTAAATCTCTCAGCAGAAATAGCAGTTTCATCACCTAATTGAAAAAGCTGCCACAAAATCCAAGCTTTTTCATCCTTTCCTCTCCCACGAAAACATGCCCCAAGATCTGCTGCAAGTGAAGGGGACAGCTGTTACGGCACCAGTTCTAGGTTGCTTTTTTCCCCCCGATGTTGGGGAATGAAAGAGTCCTCCTCAAGGACAGCCTGTGATCACTGCACAGAAGGGTACAGAGCCCAGCCAGTTATGGGAGCAACTGTCCACTGAGCATCATCTTCAGCAAGTTCTTCTACCACCAGCCATGCTCAACAGTTCAGGGACACTGCTTTTCACACCACAGTCAATTTAACATTGATTTCCAAAGCTGAAATTAAGATATTCGCTACCAAGATGAGATTTCTTACAAAGGAACTTGGAAGCTGGGCTTACATTCAAAGCAAGAATTCTGAGTCATCGTGAAATTGGTAATGATACTGACAATTTTAGAAGTCTGGAAGAACTGATGATTTAAAACATGCAACAAGTTCATTATCAGTTCCAAGCTTTGGGATTTTTTTTCAGACAGGCAAATGAAAATGGATAAAGCCTCAGTCGTCTATTGAGGCAGTTCTACAACACATGCAAAACAAAGTTAACCAAACTGTTGTAACTACCAAAATTTGCAATGTGCTTTCCAAAAAATGTAAAATAAACCCTGCCACATTCTGCCAAAGTAGCTCTTTCCTAAGAAATCCATTCCCAGAAATGGTTTTAACAGTTTTTAAAGCACTCATTCCTTTCTCAACCTTGTAAACATGGAGGCTAGGATTTTAGTTAGCAATCATAATAAAGTATACATGAGACAGACTCATGATACACAACAGCAAAACACTAAAATGCCATTCTCTACTCAAGTTCATAATATCTACTAACTATGGAACTTCAGCTTTCAAATGAACGAAGACGACACTATGCTATACCCAAAGAACCTTAAAATGAAAACACCCAATAACTTGCTAAGCTACCAAATGCCACAACAAAAAAGCGATGCTTCATCAATACTGAAGACATACCAAAGCAAATAATCCGTATGCCACTTCAGAAATGCCACTGCTCTAATGCTGTTCATAGATTTAACAAAACACTGTTCTTAAAGCCTGAAATCATTCCCACATGCTGAAGACGATAGTCTTTCCAGTTGCTATGAGAAAAATCCTGTATCATTATGCAAATCAGCAGTTATAATCACTTTCAAAAATAGCTGTCTATATAATAGTCACATTATGCTAAGATCAAATTAAAGAATATGCAGTATAAACTTTAGATTTTATATACATATGTATAAAAGCAAATGACTCGTGTTGGTCCTATAACTGACTTCGCTCACAAATTCAGCTTTTTTCCCCCTAATAATGGAAGGTGTCCAAAAAAGCATACTGAAATATTTACCAAATCTTAAGTTCTTAAGTTCTTAAACAGCCAGTTGCAACAGAAAGTTGCAAAAGTAGACAACTATAGCCTTTCCTGCAATGATCAACATTCTCAATTAGTATCTAGAACACGAGTCATTAGAATTTCTAAGTAATTTTATTAAGTCCTCTTTCAAAGTATTTAATCTCTTATCCTCACTCCGTTCATGAAGGTGGCTATAACAGAAAAACAGAAAGGAAATGACTGAATCTTCCTATTTTATAAGCGTGTTACAGCATGCAGTGCATAAGAATTTACATATACCTTTACTTTTTAAAGCCACCGCTGATGACAGATTTTAAATCAAAATGCAAATAAACAACTTCATAGCTATTAGCCCTTTACCATCAAAGGCTTCAGGAAGCTCTACCAGGCATCAGACTTCATCCTCCTTTAAAAAGGAAATTTAAAACAAGCTGAGTATTCCTGAAGCTGTGAACGATGGTCACCATTCAAGTCATGCTCTGAAGCTAAAAACTTACTGCAAAACCTGAACCTGACACCTGCAAATAAAAGGACAACAATCCGTTTTTCCTGACCCTCAGTTTCCAGCTTCCAAATAGGAATCTTATTGAACACAGAACAGTTTTAAATTGGTAGATCTATGGCCTGAAAAAAGCTTCACAACTGCCAGAAATGCAAATTTTCACTTCCAGTTCAGGCAAGCAAGGCATGTACTTGCTTTCATCCACTGCTAAACAGCCCACTCCTCATTCGCACGCCAGTTGCTGTCAGTTTTGCTCCGCTATGCATCACCCATCACCCTCCTGGCTGCGGAGAGCCACAGTGCAAAGGAAGCCAGCCTCTAGCATGGGGTGGCCAAGCTGTCAACTGCTACGTCTCATTTGATAGCGACACCGAAGAGCAGGGGAGCAACGTGACTTTGAAGTCTCCGAAAGCTCCTTTGTTGTCTCAATTTGCTTCCAATTTTCAGGAACACCAACTTCAGTAACAATGCAACGCAGTCTAGCAGTGCATCTGGCCCTACCAGCTATGAAATGTGAGTGTGCTAACCTCAAGTCCTTTAACTCCAGCTTAAACAAGTCCATATAGCAACGGCAAGAAAAAAGGACTGTTCTTGCTGTTCAACAGCTTGACAGCCTGAAGCTACAGGGGGAGTGCTACGAGAAGTGTCCACACTCCATCCTGAAACAGATTTAAAAGTACTGACAAATGGCCAAGCTCTTATTAGTGCCATTTTCTTGACAGCATCCCTACAATAAAAAAGAGACATAGGAAAATACACCTAGCCAAATCTAGAAAAGTTTCCTGTCATCTATACTGTTTAGCCTGTACACATACATAACTTTTTTTAATAGGCAGCATTTTCATTAGCCTGCGTGAAATGCAAAATAAGTTTACTATTTTTCTATGAGTCTGGATAATCAGGAAGTATGGAGGAAATGAACAGGAAGAAAGTTCTTCAGAGCAAAGGAGGATTCCTTGCAGCCAGCCAGCTGCACTTGCCAACTCTACCATCTGTGCCTTAAAGAACAAGAAAAGAGACCAACTCAGATGTGGCTGAGAGAAACATTTTATGATTTAGAAGAAATGCATTTAACCCCTTAAACGCTCAATATTCAACTACAACGCTTTTTCTTCTTTCTTTTTTTTTTTTTTCATTTTTTTAATCTTTCAGCTTGTAATCTAAATTCAGCAGCCTAAACAAGGAACAACAAAACTGCAGCTCCTTTGTATCCGGGAGGCAAAGCTGTCAAAATGAGGTCATGGGGCTGACAACAGGTCTGGAGGGAAACTCAAATTCCCACAGCACAAAGTAGTAAATCAGAAGATGCTTGAAGGTGATACTGCCAGGCTGTCTCGGAAACCAGCTACATCCTCAACTCACTTCCGTGCCATAGTGGGGCTTTTGGACCTGCTTACTATATTGTATTTGGGAAGTATTCCCAAAGCAAGAGTCTCTCCCCTCCTCTGTGAGGTGTATGAAATATGTCCTGGAGCTCTCAGCCATATGGAGGCTCTGCTGAACAGCTAATATCGTCAAGAAGATTGGAAAAAAACCCACACAATCTACACAATAAGCAGACTTTTTTTTTTTTTGCGAAACATGGTATCAACCTCATAAACCTCGCAGCATAAATACAAAAAATGGCAATAGAGAAGTATGAAAGAAGATGATGTCTACTCTACAGAAGACCTTGTTCTGAAAAAGACTGAGAAAAAGATACTTTAAACTTTCATTTCGGCATGGTCTGGCATCACAAATAAACACAGGAAAGCATGCAGATAGTAAAGCAAACATGAGATTGTTGGCAAGAGCTGCAAATCCTTCTAAAATAGCTGATGATACTACACGACACCAAAAGAGCTACCCTTCCCATTAAGAAAAAGCCAAGAGCAAACAGAAGCATAACACATGATGCAACAGCACACTATATTACTCATAAAATTTGACATGAAAGAACTCTTCAGCTGAGGAGTCAGATTGGACCTCAACTCCCTACCCAACTTCAAGTCCAGGTCTACGGCACTGAACAAAACCCTACAATCCCAACAAGTTTCTAGAGGTGAAAACATGCAGAGGCCCAGTTAAGAAGGCTTTTTGTTTCTGCTTGTGCTTTGGAAGAAGCCGCATCCCACCTTATCATACCTAGCCTGGCCTCCCAACTAGCTGCAGCAACCCGCAGCAGCCCGAGGCCCAGAGCTGCACCAGTGGCAAAGGACAACTGTGCAGGCGAGGCTGAGCAGCTATCCTCAAGGAAACACATCTGCTGAGTGCATCTTCTCAGCAGGAGGCAATGTGTATGAGAAGCTTGACCATCGCATCTCAGTTTGAGATTTCCAAAGGGACAAATTTACCTATTCTAACCCACGAACCAAATTCAACACGAACTCTTTCAAGGCAGGGTATGGGACCTCCCTGGTACGTGACCTCAGCACACTACCACACTTAGCAGGATCTCCTTTAAAGAAGCACTGATGTGTACTTAAGCACATCCTAACCTCAAACACCCACAGAAAAATACAAGAATTTTATTCAGTAAAAAGAAGCCAGCACAGAGTCCCTACTTTGATATTTACTGACAGGAAGTGAAAAATGGCTCGGTCTCAACTTCTTGCAAGTCTGAAACGACATCCATATCTTTCAGAGACAAGGGAATTTAAAATAGCTATCGGGCTAGAGGACAAATACGTCACACTAAAAAGCTTTATAAAACGTAAGCTACAAAGCCTAGGATTTGTATAAATTTATCAAACCTTAATTTGGGGGGTGGGATCCAAGAGAAGATAAAGGGAAGCAGGAAAACAAGACATAAGGCCATCCGAATAAACTGTTTCTGAATCAACAAGCCCCGAGTAGATAATATTAATGTCATTCTAATGAGATCTAGCGCTTTCCTCCTCTAAATGTTAGTACAAAAAAGGACGTTACTTCTCTAACTCACCCACACAAGAAATTAAAGAACAGAAAATACACAACTACGTGAATTCTAACCCGATATATACGCAGGCAATGCGATGAATTAAGCAGAGGCTTCTAAGAAAATTAATCATTCAATTAAAAGCTATTATACTACAGCTCCACAAAGGCAGAATTAAGTTTATGAAGACATTTCTTAAGTACTTCACTACAAAAAAATGGATATTAAGTAGTTTTTATGCACTGCTGCACAGTGGGGCTGTGAAGCTGGGACTTCATCTTTAAAGGGAACAATGCCAACTTTTGCAATAGTAATCATCCCAAACACAGAGCAGTTTTTAATTTTTTAGCTGCACAGTCAATTACCATTTGAATCACAAAGCCCACCACTTTAGCTGTATCACCTAAAAATCGATATTAAGATAACCTAGATTTATGCAGCATGATACATGGCCTAATTGCATGATTATTTACTTCCATTCTACAAAACTTTTTTTTTTTTCAGGGCCTCATAGACGAGATGGTAAACGAGGCAGATGACAACAGGAGCAAAGAGGATGCTAGCTTGAATTAGAAACTGGAACAAGGATTTGTTTACATCTGAAATATGAATCTGGGACTAAGATGCATTCAAGAACTAAAAGCAATCTCTGAACCCAAAGCAGAGTCAACCACATACAAAGCATTCATGTTTCAGAAAAGATCCTGCTCCACAGGGCTGCTTATGAATGTTTCCATATTTTCAAATAAATTCCCTTCTTACAGTCCGGAAATCACCATCCCAACAACACAAACGTGCACAGCTTTAATCCCCAAAACCTTCACAGAAGTGCCAAATCAAAGGAGCCCACAACTACCCTAGTATTTAAGATGAGGCATCAGGCATATCCAGCAATCACTACTCACAACTCCAGGCTATATCCCTTTTATCCCCCCTTGAAAAAGCTATGCAATAATTAACCTTCAATATCCACCCTACGTTACGCACGGTAAATGAATACAAATCACGTGTAGCTCCGAGCTCCAGATTACTCGCTGGGTACTCGAACTAGAAAGGAGGTGGGCTTTTTAAAATGGAGTTAGTTATGACTAATGACAGCAACTTTGGTCTGTAATGTAATTAAGGGATTTGACAGCTCAACTGCCTATTCCCTCCCTTTTCTTCCAGTTTGTCAGAACACAACCATTGTCCCTTAAATCATTATACAAGAACCATTTTCTTGTTTAAACACGTTGTAAGGGAAGACTCTAGGCTAAGGTACCAGGGGTATAATTTGTCAGCTTATGCAGTATTAATGTGGCAACAACATTAATCCATTTAAAAGATAATTTCATTTAAGAAACTACTCAGAGACTCACAACTTGTAAAAGCGACTCAGCAGACAAACTTATATATATAAAATTTCAACTTTGCAGTTATTATAGTCTGAAGTTTAGTTTTGTCATGGCTTTACTTTTTTTTTGGCACAGGGGGTTTTAACAAAATGTGTTAGTAAAACACATTCTTTCATTCATATTATTACTGAACAAATTGTATCAATTGCTTCCAAAACAAAGAGGATTTAGGTGTCCAAATCATCCTACAAGGAAGAAAACTGAAAATACAGTCACCTTTCTTCTGGAAGAAAATTAGAAAATTCTGTAGTCCTCTACACGGTGTTTTAACACATCATTTAGCAAACACTAGCTTTCTCTACAGCAGTTGTACTTCAAAACCTTTTGGTAATTAAAAAAAAAACTTCTCAAATTAAATGTATTAAGTGTAGCACTGGATAACACAGGAAAAACACATTTTTGTCCCAAACAAGTCTGCTGATCACCAGCCTAGCAGCCATCAAGAGCCACCTAATCGTTCCACATTTATTATGCTGTGGCAATAATAGCCATTTCAAGTGTTGCATAAGCTCCACACTCAAGGCTATAGCCTTTCCCTAAATACACCGTAACTGCCTCATGAAGTCAGTGGAAGTCACATGTAATTATCTCGAGGACAGAAATGTCTTCCTGACTAACACAAGTTCCTAGAAAGATGCGCTTTCAAAATTCATCAGCCTTCTCCAGGACTCAATTTGGACCCAGGGTTGACACATGGTTGACACCAAGAGCTGAACCAAGAGCTTAATGGGTGGGACTTTAAGAAGTCCTCAACTGTCCTCACCAAAGTCATCTCACCAGCCTCAACAAAGATAATTTCTCAAGGGCCTCAAGTGCCAACACCTCATCAGTCTTCTTGTAAGAGATACTGAAGATGAACCTAGAATTTTCCTTAAAAAAAAGAAATGCTCAAAATCAGTACCAATCCTAGTAAAGCTTGCACTTCATTCAGCATTACCTTCTTCATGTTTAACACCAAAGCTTTGGATGTTCCAAAAATTACACACATTTAACTAAGCTTACAAACAGATTTCAATGAAGATTAGCTTCAGTTGTGTTTTTTCTAGGAGGTCACCGTATAAGAAAATTTTATCAAGTGTCCACATTAGCTGTACTCGTTCCTTTCCCCACCTTGAAAAGAACATATAGCCATTGCTTCAACAGCAGAGCTACATGAAACCAAGACTCAAGTTTGCAGCTCCTGTTGATTTAAAAGCGTGAATAGGCAGTTATTTTTTAACTTCGTGTTTAGGTTGTGCAAACAGTCTCCAGCAACGCTGCACATCGATTAAAAATTTCTGATGATGCAAGATCAAGTAGTTCATTAGGAAGCCTGCACTACATTTAAGCAAGCACAAAGAGATGAGCTGTAATCTGTCAAGCACCTTTTAAGTCCCTTTCCGAGCAATCACAGTCAAAAAGCAGGGCAGAAGGGGGCTGGGGTTATTTTGAATGGATGCAGCGAGGGTTGCACAAGGGAGTGCTTGCTGGAGCAGTGGAGGTTTTGCGCGTAGGCTTCAGCTGTCAAACAACACTATCCACAAATATGCACGCACTATGGCAATATGTCAAAGGGTCTGGGGTTTTTTTTGGTTTTGAGGAAAAGTGATCCAGCACGTCTCTAACCCCAGAAGAGAAAACGCATGAACACACTTGAACCTATCACCACCTTGCTTTCTCCACCTGGACAATCCAAAAATCTTTATCCTTGGTAAGCACAGAAAGACTAATTTTCCCAGGATCAAATATATCCTAAAGCAAGCAGGTAATTGAATCAAACTCAGAGAAGTCCCCAGCCAGTGCCGTTTTACTGCTGTCTACTCAAACAGACTTCTTAGATGAATTCAGAGCAAAACTGGCACTAACCTTCTTGTCCAAAACCCAAGATCGTCCCAGGCTCCAGAAGCAAAACGAATCTGTTGGGCTCTTAACACTGCTAAGTAACATGGCTTACTCCGGAACAAAGAAATACTTTTCCACCAATAAAACGCATTGCCAGTTGGTTTCTTCTAGTTTCTTCTAAACCCTTACCAGCCCTTACTGCGCTTGTGTGGAAGAAGAACTTGTTACAAAACATCTAACAAACTTCAATTTTAAAATGAAACCAAATATTTTAAACAAATGGCATTTCCAACTTGGGCACTATTTTTAAATGTGATATGTACCCCATGCCACGAATTCATTTTTTCTCCTGGAAGCTGAGCCATTTTGAGTGAAGTCACATCATTTAAAATTTCATTAAAAATGCAAAGAGGTTTAGGACTGCAAATAGCATAAAGCAGTATGATATTCTAAGAAGCTTCCACTCACCGTTTTAGTGTTCTCTGCCTTTCATTATATGAGACAAACTGCATGTGAGACTTGTAAATAAACTGCACCCAACATCTAATCTTTACTGAACATTGCTGTAGTTTACACAGCTATGTAGGTCACGAGCTACACATGCTTCAATTAAGCATCAGGGTAGGCATGCTCTACCCTATGCTCAGGCTAGATGGGCATTTTCACGCATAACAGAAGGCCTGGAAATACGAGACAAAGTTTAATCAAAGTTATAATGGGCACAAGAAGGAGTTACGCAATTTTTTCCACTTTACTCTCAAATAGTTAAGCCACATGGACCTCTTAAGACACAGGCAACCAATGTAACATGCAAGACTTGCATGCAAGCATTCTCTCTTCACTGTTCCCTGCAGTAAAATGGTCAACAACCAAGCTGCACAATTTCAGAAACACCAAAGATTATAGTGCCTCAGAAAATACACTGGTCATTGCATCATAAAGAAATGTAGCCACCTTAGAAGAAAGCCATTAATCCAAACTCTCCTTCTTACCCATCTGTACCAAAAGGTATCCAGTGTTACAGAAACAGAACAGAAACCCAAATAAATTAGGAAGAAATATAGTGTCTGACAAAGTATTAAAAAGCTGATTTAATGTCTCCACCTTTAAAACCCTTTCCTCTTCTAATTTCAAAATACCTTTTTTCCAAGAGGTGCATAAAAAGACTGTTCAGAGAGAAAAGAACATTTGATTAGATGAAATGTTAATGTTTTTTAAAGACACTTGTTTCGTAATTAACACATACAACTATTCTCATATTCTGTACGTAAAACTACTGATTTTGAAAGTCACCTTTTCCCTTTCCTAAAATCCTACATTATCCACACAAAAAGAATTCTTAACCAACTCGCCAGGAACTGGGAGTCCCAAGCATGATGTACTGTACCATACATACATCAGCACCAGTTTTAAAAGGATTTGACACAGCCCAACAGAGAAAAAGAGGTCCTCGAAGGGGACTTTGGCACTCCAGCACCTAACCCAGCCAACCTTTGGGTACTCAGGTGTTGCCTGCAATGTCTTGGGAGAATCGGCTGTGACCGAAATATAAAGACTGCAAGTCTTTGTCCACCTGGGACACCGAGACATGAACCCTCCCTCAAAGAAGGGTAGAAGAAAAGACAGACCACAGAACACAGGCTGCAGATCAGGCACCTCACCTGAATTCACTGTGGAGGGATTCATTTTAATCTCCACCTCCCAAAGCTTAGGTAGTAATCACCAGCTACTGAGCATTTTGAAGCCACCACCACTGAACTACTCACTGCAGAAGGAATTCACACCTCCATTTCCCGTATCCCGGCTAACTGCCCAAACCACCGGGCTATCCAACTTGTGTCACTCTTTTTCTCTTTTAGCTTGACAGAAGCAGCTACCCTGAGATAACCAGTAATCTGTAACAGAGGACATTCCTACAGATATGGGTGCGCAGGGAAGCAAAGCTAACCAACAGCAGAAGTGCAGACAGTAGCTTGTTTCAGTCTCAAAATGTTAAGCTCCAGCACACGGTGAGAAGTACCTCTGAAAACTTAAACCTCCTACCATGCATGACATGCCTTCCTGAACAGCTCATTCAGGTTTCAAGTTTTCTCTTTCTTCATCTAACCTATATAGCATGGTCGGACAGCTAACTCCCAGCTCAGTCCTCTGTCTACCTGTGTAAGGTTATTTTCCAGCTACCAGGTATGATGAGCAACAATTCCATCAAAGCCCTGCAAAAAGAACATCTCCAAGAAGCCAGCACAAAGTGATAAAAAAATTAAACTTTCACTTCTGCAGCAACGTCAGCCTTCAAGCAAACCCATTATACTGTACAGGCAGCAGTCTTCATTCATTGTCTGTTCAAAATGTGCAGCTACGGAAAAAAAAAAAAAAAAGGACTGAGCATAAGCTTCTTCCAAAGATATTTTTGCAATCACGAAAAAAACCACCTTTTCTATAAATTTCATTACAGAATTGCAGCCAGCGACTCCTTTTAGAAAAACTAGCCTAAGCCCAGTGTTCAGTGGCCTACTTCTAATGCAAAATGCTAAGAATAAAATTAACGAGATAAAAAAAAGTTAAAAATAAGCAATAAATTCTATTTAGCATACCATTAGCAACCTTAAGCAAGAAAACCCAGCCTCAACATTCAACAATTTTCTTGCCAGGAGCAGAGTACTAGCTAAAAAGATCTGTTTGGGTCAAAAAAAATCTCTCCCTGCCAATAGAACAACTGGGCAAAGATATCTGAAACACCAAACTCTTCAAATGGGAAGCCAAGACTTCATCGTTTTGCTACCACTTTTTTCAGAACCCCAAAGTTCCCGGCAAACCCACCACTCAGAGAATCAAAAAACCTAACTCAGACTTCTGTTGTTCAGTCAGCAGTAAGTGCTGCGCTGGCCTATGTCAGCGTTACAGCTGCCTTAGTCGTAGGCCAACAAAACAACCAAGTGCAAACATTTAAAAACGCAAGCCTAAAATTATATTTTATCAGTACCACGAACAGAATGTGGGAACCATGTACTAGAGCTGCCACTTTTTAACTAAAAGCTCAGCAGCCACCTGCTCAAGTCAAGAACCTCTTAGGCCATTTTAAAGCCATCAAAATTTTAGGCCAAGGCTCAACACAACAGGACGAGCTCTGTGTTAGTTACAGCTGTTATCCGTTTTGATCCTGCCCAAGAAGTGGATTTATTTGTAGCACTTGCTATGACATGAGTGTACTTGCTCCAAAACCTGTTCAATTTCACCCTGATCCTGTTGCAGAACAGAAAGGGCTCTCTCTACAGGGATAAGCCTAGCTCTGAACACTACTGTCAATATTCATTTTTCCTAGGACAGTTCCAACTTTTAAGCAAGGTTCTTGCTTCAAAACCTCTCAAACACAGCAATGATCTCTCTCCACCACAAAGACCGTGGCCACAGCACAGCCCCTACATACGATTAACTCTGCAAGGCATTCAAAGCTGAACATCTGCCTGCCGCCACTACAGCACATCTGTTTGAAAGGCCACTAAAACTATATGCTAGCAATGCTTCTCTACGGTTTGACTCATTAGTCATAACCGCATACTAATTACATATTCCAGAATTACAATCCTCATGATCCTCCTCGACGAGACCCAACGCGCTATCATTTGTAACACATCTTTGTGTTTACTGTATCTGAGATTATGACAAAGCGCAGTTCACACATCGTGTTAGGAGAAGTGGGTTGGTTTTTTTTTTAATTTGGAAGAAGCAATTGCCACCTCTTGTCATTGAGAACCTTGCTGCATCACACGGCAACTGAGCACAAGCTCTGCCTTACTGAACGGATGAAAATCAGGGCAGAGGACACAGGCTTCGCCTCTCCTGCTGCGCAGACTGAAGGAACCCGAGTAAAGCGATAGGCCTGCCACGATTATATTTGCAATTCAAGACGAGTTACTATACCAAAAAAAAAAAAATCTAAAAAAAAAAAGTGCTCTGGACGTGAGTCACGGCAGGACAGGCATATTTGCTACACGAGGCAAAAAATCAACACAGCCAGAGATAAGGGGCAGACCCGCGTTGCTCCGGAGCAGGCAGGGGCTTCCCGGGCCGGGGGGGTCGGGGGGTGGCAGCAGGCCGGCCGGCTGCCATCGCCAAGGAGCGCTAACGTTAATCCTCGCCATCACGGAGCTCCCGTTAATCCGGGCCCCGACTCGGCGGCCGCCCGGACAAAAGGAGGCCGAGGCGGCGGCGGGGGAGGGCGCGGCGGCCCGGGCGAGCCCCGGCGACAGCCGCCGGTCTCCCGGCGGAGCGGCACCGGGAAGCGCGTTAGGTAACCGCCGCGCCGGTCTGATGCAATAGCTGTACGTGCAGCGCCCGGGGCCGGGCCCCGTCCCCGGCGGGAGGATACAGGTCAGGTCCAGGTCGAAGCCATCCTCCTGGTATCGCCTTTTGTTCCTGCTGACGATCTCTTTGATGATGGCGGTCATGTCTGGCAGCCGGGGGCCGCTCCGGGACAGCGCGCAGGGGCCGAGCGGCGGCGGGGCGCCGGTCCGGGAGGCAGCGGCGGGCCGGCGGCCGCCGGGCGGCCCCGGGCGCGGGGCCTGCTGCGCCGGCGGCTCAGCCCCAGGCGGGCCCGCCTCCCCCCGCGGCGGCGGCTCCCGGCGGTGGCTGCCCCCTCCTCCTCCTCCTCCTGCCGCCGCTGCACCGAGCGGGGCGGGAGCAGCGGCGGCGGCGGCCGAGCAGAGAGGGTCCGGAGCCGGGCCGAGTCCCTGAGGGTGCCGCCGCCGCCGCCGTCTTTGAGGCGAGCGAGGCGGAGGCGGAGAGAGCAGCTCTCCGGCGCTCCGGGCCCCAGCAATGGTGACAGCGGCGCAGGGCGCCCCCCCGGCCCGGCCCCGCTCCGCTCCGCTCCCCGCCCGGGGCGGCGGCGGGCCCGGAGCCGCGCGGTGGGGCCGCGCCGCCGGGCGGGCGCTCCGCGGCGGGGCGGCGGCAGTAGCGGCGGCTCCTCAGGGCGTGCGGGCCGGCGGCGCGGCCTGGCTCATCCCCCCCCGGCCTGCTCCGCGCCCAGCAGCGCCGCGCCAGCACTAGACTCCCATCATGGCTGCAGCTTCCGAGAGGGGAGGACAGCTTCGCCCCGCCCCCTCTGCCGCCTCCGCCGTCCGGAGAAAGTAGTCCCCCCACGAACGGGCGAGCCACCGACCCGGTCCACCGCCCTCCCTCCCCC
>VFFE01005053.1:221390-293902 GCA_008921705.1 Burhinus oedicnemus
CCTCGCCCCCGCCGCACCCCTTCCCCGCTCCCGCCGCCCCGCGGGGGTAGAGGGGGCGGCGGGCGGAGGGATACGGACGGCGCGAGGAGACTCCGCCGTGCCGAGCGGGAGTGCTGCGACTAGTCACGTGGGCGGCTCGCTGCGCTCGCGGCGGCCCCTCCCCCCCGGGCGGAAGTGGCCAGGCCGGGCCGTGAGGTGAGGTGAGGAGCAGAGTGGGGTCCTCCTGTCCCCCCCCGCCCTAGCGCCATCGGGCCTGCCCGGCCCGGCCTGTGGGAGCCCTCCCGAGCTCCGAGGACAGCGGCAGCCTGGCTCCTTCCTGCCCTTTGCGCTCCCATGGCGGGCGAGAGGACGCGGCTCCCCCCCCGCGCCTCAGTCGGTCAGCCCATCGCCAGGGGCCTCGTCCTTCCCCCCCCCTCCCCGCCTCCGGGTCGCCGTTGTGCGGTTTAGCGTAAAGCCGAGAGACCCGGGCCGGCTGGGAGCTGCTGCCCGCCCTGCCTCCCCTCCGGCCGCCGCGGTACGTGAGCACCTACTGCCCTCTGCAGCCTCCCGGGCCCCGGGGGAGGGAGGGAGCGGAGGTGCGGGCCGCCTGCTGCCCTCGGGGCTTGCCGGGGCCGCCGGCAACCGAGCACGGGGGTGGGGACGTGAAAATGCCCCCTGGGTCACGCCGGTTGGCTCACCGGTCGTGGCCGTGCTGTTTCCCTGGAGCTTTCTGTCCCCTCTCCTTCCCCCATTGATCACAATTGTCCTGGCACGGGTGAAAGTGCTGTCTCTGAATCTCCAAATCAGCCTTTAAATGCCTTTAAAACGTCAGTAAGTAAATCCCGTTGCACAAGGTTCTTCACGTTCTACGCTGAAAACTCCTTTGGGAGTCTTTGGGAATTGCCAGTGTTAATGATTTGCAGGAAAATGACAATCAAGTAGTCTGTCGCACCCTGAGCTTCTGAATACGAATGCTGGCTGTAGTCTGTTACCAGTTTCCATCTTTCTTATAGTTTGGCAGGGCATATCTGGGGGGGAGGGTTGTGTGATTTTTTCCTTTTGTATGCAGAGAGGTGAAATATTAGCCTACTGAGGTAATACAAAACAAAATTTTAAGGCAGCTTGGAATGTATGACTTCTGTAAAGCGTCAGGAATGGAATCTGCTGGAGATCAGCATCTGCTCCAACTGCTAAGGGGTCCGGAGAGAGCTTGCCAGATATTACGTTTGAAGAAACGGGGTTACTAAGCAAATTAATTTGTAAATTTGCCTTCCTCAAACATACTGTCTTCACTTCATGCTCTTGCTGGACAGGAAGTAATGTGAGGGCTATCCCACGGAGGTCAAAGGTAACGTACCTTCAAAGGAGCGAGAGGGGAGTTGTTTGTTTTATAAAGGGGTAATGGATGTCTCCAAAAATCTGCAAGGAGCAGAAACAAAAGGAAAATGAAAACACTTCCTCTACAACTAGAAAAGAGGCACCATGGGAAGGACCAGGCTGGCAGGAAGAGGATAACCCATGCACTCCTTTTTTCCTTCTTTCCATGAAAAGCAGGTGATGTAAACCAGGCAAGTGTCTCCCTAAAGAACAGATCCTATGTTTAATTTGTAAGTCCAGCTCAAATGTGTCTGAGCTGGCAGGGAAAGGCACCTTGCTGAAGAGAATATATCTTGCTAGACCTGTCACACCACAGTGAAGACGGCCCTTGCAGGAACACGAGCGGGAAATGTCTCCGTGGTTTGCTTACTAATTGCATTACCCAGGGAACTGCTATCAAATCCATTTGAGCAGGGCAACTTCGAGTAAAATACCACTCGCTTGCATATTGGTTGGATGTTGTGGGGAATTGGTTAACAAGCAAGTCTGGCAAGTAAGAAAAATTGGATAAAACAGTACTCTGTGAGAAGATGTATAAAATAGCAATTTTTGCATATATAAATTAGGCAATACTTTACAAAGCTTTCCTTTTCCTTTCTGAGGAACAGCAAAAAGGAATTCAAAAGTGCCAGATAAATTCAGTGTCTTGTTCAATCTTTAAACAGCTTTTAAGAGAGGCACTGAAGTCCGGCTGCAGATGGCTGGAGCAGGAAGAGGAATGGGAGGGTGAAATGCTATGCTTTGCCTTTAAGGGCTCAAAATAAACTGGAACATAAGGTGGAGGGATTTCCTGGGTTGCTGCAGCCTTCAGCCTTTGCAAATGCTATATTATATAATTCCTTTCATAAACGTATCAGATTTCATCTTAAGATCTTTTGCCACCATTATTCCCACCGGGAAGCTGTTCCCAGAACCTTCTTCTGATTTTCATGCTAAATATATTTGTGACTCGTTCGTATCCATATATTCTTGTGCCAGCATTGGCCTTAAATAGCCCCTACTCCATAGCATTTACCCTTTTTACCCTTTGTGCACTTACAGGCAGAAATGTCCTTCTTGGCTGTCGTCTGACTACGCTAAGCTAGCTGAGCTCCCCTAACTTTCTACTCTCCCTCGTCTCAGCAGTGACTTTCTGCTCAGGTTTCATTATTATTTATTTCTCTTCAATATAGATGACCAGAATGACATGCAGTGTTCCCAAGGGTATCTTGCCAGTGCCAAGGACAATGGTATCAATCCCTTCCAAACTCTGCTGAGGACATTGCTCCCAAGACCTCTCAGGGCCTTGTTTTCGTGATCGCATTGGCAACTCATAGTTCTTTTGGGATCAACTCGTGTGTATGTGCAGTGAGATCGTATTGTTCCTTTCCCAAACTTTGAATGTATGAAACAAACCCATGAAACCTACTTTTAGGTCCTGGACTAAAGGGTTATCCATAGACAAATACAGATATGGATAGCAAATCAAGACCATCTATGAAAACATTTCTGAAAGTCCTCAAGTCCTAAGACTGCCCCTCTCTTTCTAACATTTGATGACATATATGTCACTGGGAAGTTGATACGGCTTAATTGAAAGACCTTTTGCTGGATTCCTGATTCCAAGTCAGACCAAGGCTAAAAAGCAGTCTGAGCAGTAGGTGTCTATCAGTGAGCATTGTGTCAGCAAGGCCTGGGGCAGGTTTTTGTCACACCATGCAGTGATGATCTTTAACAACAACCGCCGCTGAAATCTCAGGATCCAACCTGCAGGACTATGCCAGCAATTGGCAGGATAGGGAAAGAAAACATAATTATGCCACTGTTAATATTCGTGCTGTGCCTCCATCTTCAACTCTGTGTGCAGTTGAGGGACCACTTTAAAAAGCTAGCTAGAGGTCTACAGAATCTCCAGCTACAGAAGAGGTTGGACAGGGAGTGCTTGTTTGCCATCTCTTCAATATAAAATGTAGGGGTTCCAGATGCTGGTGACAGGTTCAAAACAATAAAGAGAGGTAGTTACTGTCAGGTCATGAAGTTCAATTCTGGGACTTGGCTACAAAATGCCACAGATGCCTGAAGTTTTTAAGGGGAGAGTAGACAAATTCATGAAAAAAACAGCTATAAAATACAACACATTTTCTGACTTGGGAATTCTTTGATCTGCAAGTTGGTGAAGCTTGGAAAAGCCTTTTGGAGAAAAACCACTACATGCTTTTGCCCAATTATGAAGCTGTTCCTAGGCATCCCCTTTCCTCCAGCTTGCTCTTTACTTTCCCATTTCTCATTTTGTTCTTTCCATACACTTTGCCTTGCTTTCTATTTATCTCATTTCATGCCTATTCCCTCTCTTTGTGTTTTGTTGTTCCCTGTGTCTTGCAAACCCCCTCCCAACCTCCAACCACCACAGGGCCTTCTGATTTTAATATATCACACCTTTTCCATCTTGCTCCTGTTCAGGTCACTGGCAAAGCTTAGGTCAGCCCACACTGACTGGAGAATGAAGTTCACCAAAAATAACATGTTTCATAGCAAAGCACGCTGCTGTCAAAAGCAAAACAGTACATACACCACCTGGCCTTCATCTTACCTTCTCTGATGAGTTTTCCAACTACAATAGGTCCCTTTGGTGACCTTCTACTCCTGTGTTCAAGAGCTAAAATCTCCTAGAGTCCAACCAAGTCATCCATACATTTGATTTGAAATTTTACAATCTGGGGGGGAAATTTGCAATCTCATTCAAAAAAAAAAAAAAAACACAAACCCAAAATATTCTTTTTCCACAGCTGCAAAACCAAAATTAATGAAAAAGTGTGCCAAATGAGTTTCAACTTACCACTTTCTAGATCTGTCCTTAAGTAGGAAGCATACTGCATGATCCGAAGGAGCTAAGGCACACCAAGTGCTCGGGGAGACCTTTTTTTCCCCAGTATAAACCCATGATTTCCAGTACATTTCTCTTTCAGGCAGATGCTTTTACTAGAAGATAGAAATTGAAAACTATGGCCCAATTCACATTAACACTGGAAAGGAACAGTCAGTCAGCAGCAGGCTGGTCGTCTCTCCTGGCTTCTGCAGCTCCTGATCAACTTGGTGCAGAGACAGCACAAGCAATAGCGAAGCAACACCTCGCCGTGGCCAGGGCTGTGCAAAAAAGGAAAGCTCCAGCAGTACCAAAGTGATGGACACTTAATGGAGACCTCTGTAGGATCAGCTTCTAGAGCGAGTCGAGTCCTACGCTGAGCCTTCAGGAATGTAAAGGTTCTGAGGCTGTGTATTTAGGAAAGCAGGATGAATTTGGTGTTTCGTCATCATTTTTAAGAAACATTTGTTCAAGAAATTATAATCTCTCAATATTTTGAGAAATTACAACCCAACCCCATTCATGCATTCTGCATCAACCTCACCTTCAATCTGACCCTGGCTGGCTTCTGAAAAATTGCATCTCTCAAGATTGTTTTAAGTATTTTTCAGCAGAGGATATCTTTCAAAGGTTACCACCACAGCTGTCAAATAGCAGTGACAAAATGTAGGGTTTGAGCTTTTATTAGTTGTGTGTGTGTTTGCATTTCTCCTTAATTGCAGCAAAACAGGTGTCACTTTTTTAAGAGCGGGAGAAAAAACAGAAGAGTCCTAAATATTTTCCTACGGTGATGGTAATTCGAAGACAATAGCATTTTCCTAGTGCATGAAATGCAGATGGTGAAGTGATTGATTATCCTTTTTCTGTTCAAAAGGGCTGATTGCAAGAACGGGTATAAGCCTCAAATTAATAGCAAAAGCTGTCAGCATCACTAATTATATCTAGTTCATTTTTAAAACATCAAAAGGAAACTGTTCACATATTCTACATAGACTGAAAAAAATAATTCTCTAGATTATAATCTTATTTACCATCAAAGACTGGAGGAGCAGCAGCAAAGGAAGGCGTGATGTAAATCAATAGGTGCATTTAGACATTGATACATTTATTTTCTGACTAAATACAATTTTTATTTAGAAGAGCTGTAGCACACATGACAATGAAAGGGAAATACTGATTCATCAATACTGATGAAGAAACAAAAGTAATTTCAAAACTTTTTAAATTTTGGGTGGGTTTTGGTGTCCAATAAACAGAACCGAACCCAGACTGCTGGAACAGTACTGTGGTAAAACCACAGTCACTTTGAGAACGTGTTTTATTGCACGTGGATTTAATGATGGAAACGCCATGCATGACTGATGCAGTGACTGGTGGGGTGGATGACATCCCACTTGGGTCACTGGAGAGCATGCCTGGGTTTCAGCATGAGCCAGATCAGCTGCGGGGAGGAAATTCGGCGTCAAGTTCTCTACGTGAGGTGGTGTTGGTGGAGCAGATGTGGTGGAGGAATCACATGCTCCACAGGCCCTTGTCTGTGATGGCCACCAGCAGTTGCAGTAGACCCCTCGCTGGGTGAAGCATCTGTCTTCGTGTACGAGGGATGACACTTGAAAATGCCCTGTAATAAAATTAGTGTTGTACAAAAAACTAACTGCTCTTGACAAACAAATTAACGATCCCCAGTGAGCAGGCTGAGTTTTGTTAGGAAGCCCCTAGACAACATATGAATTACAGGTAAGAACAAACCAAAGTGATAAGGCTGTCTGGGTCTGAAAGGCTTTAAAACATCAGCGGCATGGACACAAGAGCAGAAGGGTTGAAGACAAGTCGCCGAAACTTTGGATTAATTACACTCATTACAGAGGTCCCCTTATTTTAACCTTTTTTCTGGACATTTTTCTGTTACTATATATATAAAGTGAAATTACGGTTTTCATTACAAGTTGAAATTGGCAAGCTATTGCCTCAATATCTCTTAGTAGATGAATTCTTAAATTTCGATGATTTTCATTCTGGTAGGTCCCTGTAGCATCCCAAATCCGCCCAAATCCCGTGTTTTCCAAACCCGAGCTATTAACCTGTGAAATGTCGCTGCTTCCGAGAGGGGACGAAGTGTTTTTACGAGGAGGCGGCCGCCGGGGCAGGCTCGATCCCCGGGAGCGGTGCTTCCATCGCCGCCGGGCTGAGGGCCGGGCCACGCCGGCGGGCGGAACCTTTGTGCGGGGCGGCGGGAGCCAGCCGGAGGGGGGAACCGCGGGACGCGCCGCCGCCGAGCTAGGGCCCGCGCTGCCGCTGCCGCCTTCCTTTCTCCCACCCTCCCTCCCTCCGCCCGTGCGGTCGCTGCCCCGCCTCGCCGCCTGCCCGCCCGAGAGACCGGCCCGAAGGGTGAGTGACCCGGCGGAAGGGAGAGCGAGCGGTCGCCCGCCCGCCCGCCGCGCCGGCACTTGCCGGGCGGCGGGAAGGTCACGGGCGGCGGGTCCGGCCCGGCGCGGCCCTCACCCGGTGCCACCTTCGCCTCACCGCACCGCCATGGCCGGGGCCCGGACGGACGCCCCCGCGTACCTCGGCGGGGCCGGGGGCTCCCCCGAGGACTGCCCCTGCCCTCGCTGGGGCGCTGCCGGCTCGGCCCGGCCCTGCCCCTTCCCTCCTGTCAGCTCCGGCCCCGCCACGCCGGCGGGGAGGCGGTCGGTCTCGGCGGCCTGTCCGGGGAAGCGGCCGCCTCCTCGGGGCCGCTCGGCGATGGGGGTGGGGGTGAAGCCGAGCCCTCGGCGGGGAAGCGGCTGGTCTTGCCCGGAGGATGCGGGGAGAGGCGGGGGTGTCCTCCCTGGGGACCGAGCTGTCCCTCGGCCGCCCTGAGGGAGCAGACCAGGAACGGGCCGTACGGACCTGGGGTTTGCTGTGCAATTAACTGTCCTGCTCGTTATCTCGGCCGTCTGACTGGAAAATAAATGCTAAAATTCACACGGGGTAAGCAGAACTTCGCTTGGAAAGGTTATGCTTGAATTTCTCTCCTGTTAAAGATTTTTCTTATGATTGGTACTCAGGGCAAGGATTGCATAAAAAGTGGGGGGTTTTTATTGGGTTTGGGGGCTTTTTTTTAAGTTTTTTTTTTCTTGTTCGCCCTTTTATTTTATTAAATCGGGCTTAAGAGAACCTGCAGAATCTCCTAGCTCTGTATTACTTGCTTAGATGCCTAAGCAGGCCAATTTTATTTGATTTCCAAGCAGGAATGCACAGCAACAGCCTGGACATTTAAATTTCTAAGTAGAGAATGAAGAATTAAAAAAAACCAAAACTGTTCTAGTGATCACACTGGAATATCATAACGAGCCGCTGACGTCTTTTGGTAAATGTACCGCAGTGCTTCTCCTCATTCCAGCCTGCCCAGTCCTCCTAAACAGGCTTGTATGGCATCGCCTTCGGTTGAATACAAGGTCGACATCAGGCGACCGCTAGCCAAGTGAGGGGGAATTCAAGGATATCTTGGCTCTAGGTAGTCTGGCTTTTCCCTGGCTGACAGCTCAGTTTGGAGACCAGCCAGGGAGTGTTGGAAGCTGCCAGAGGAATTGCCACTGATTTTACCCTTGCAAGCGGGGAAATCGGGCGGTGAACGAGGAGAGCATTGGGGATTCTCAAGCAGAAACCCTGCCAGTTGAGGAGAAAATAGACTGGGGAAAGAGGACCCCGATTTTATAAATCATTTTTTAGTGTTTTAGGAAGAAGTTTCTCCTCTCTGCAGCACGCTCCCTTAACTTGAAGGTGCTGTACATTCTGGATTCGGCTCATACAGCAGCCAGCCTTTTCCCTTGATAGCTGTGTGCCACATCCAACATTTTCAGTTTTTCCAGGGATATTAATAACTCAAAATGTATTCTGCTAGGTGCAGGCTCCGGCTCTTAACCTCATTTTATTCAGATACAAGTCGTCGATCGCTCCTTGATGTGGCAATTGGGTGCCTTTCCTTTAAACTTCCTCTTGGGGAAAAGAACTCTCCGTTTAAATAACGTAGTTATCTTTGTCTCCATGACTTAGCATTCTTGGGCCAATAAGAGTCACAAAATGTCAGTCTTAATGGGAATGTAAACTTGGCACTGAAATAAAGTAATCTTCATTACAGTATTGTATAGCTGAAAGGAATGCACATTTATTGAGGGAAAAGTGAAATCAGGACTTTTTTGCATGTAGTCAGGCAAGAAGTAAGGCCTCGAATTGTTGCTGCTATTTCTTCTGTGCTTACTGAAAGTAGAAACGAAACCATTGTTATACTCAGCACTGCATGTTTTAATCTTACGCAGTTTTATATGTTGGGGTTGTGCAGTTGTCGAGATATTTCATTATAACTTAATGGTAAGCTTTATGCCCACTGTATGCATGGGAAATAGTTTTTATAAAATGGTGTTTAAATATAAGGCAGATGTTTTTTCAGCTCTGATTTTCTTTCTTTCCGTCCCCCCCTGTGCTTTTTTACATCTAGTGTTGAGAGGCAAAATGGTCCATGCCGAAGCATTTTCACGTCCCCTGAGCCGGAATGAAGTGGTCGGATTAATTTTTCGTTTAACCATATTTGGTGCTGTAACATATTTTACCATTAAATGGATGGTTGATGCCATTGATCCGACCAGAAAGCAAAAAGTAGAAGCTCAGAAACAGGTAGGATTTTATTCATAAATATTTCTGTGAAATGCTGTCTTTTTCATTACGACTCATATGGAGAAATCTGCTAACTGAAAACTGGATTTGCAATAACCAATGAAATAATCAACAAAAGCGTGTGGAATGATCAAAAAAACTAGAACTATTTTTTAGTAAATCTCAGGATCTAGGCCGTTAGCGTTTTCAGTGCTTACATTTTATAACAAGTTAAAATTTCCAGCTTGAAGTGGTGGAAAAACTGTTGAACTGGAGCGCGATGTTGTCTCTGATTATCTGCAAGTGTGTGGTCCCAGTGCCGTTTCTGCTTCTGACAACTTTGCTAAGCAGCAGTCGCGTTAAATAATGCTCTTATCAGTCTCTTGGTTGCTTTTTAAAACCTTGAGCAGAAATAACTTAATTCTCTGCTGCTTTTTGGCAACTTAATGGCAGAGGCAGAGACTGTAGTTGCTCGTGACAAAGATGAACACTGCTGTCCAAATGCCTTTTTAAGAACAGCTTGCACTTTGTCCCTCTTCCTCTGTTCTCCCCCCACCTCCAGTAGCAGTCAAAATGCCCTGGAAAGGGGAGAAAAAAAGTGAAAAGCCTCATTCCTTATGTTGAACTGGAATGATTCATGGGGGTTAATGCTCTGGGAAAAGATTTAGGTGTATTTCAAAACCAAAAGTTAAATATTTCCTTTGGAAAGTATTGAAGGAAATGTTGCAACTTTTTTTTTTTTGTTTTCTGGCTGACACAAATTTCACAGATTCAAACAGCAGTTTTGAGCAACCTAATTCTGTTTTGGGTGGGTTTGCTTTTTTAATGAAATCTTTAATTAAAAAATTTGCCCCGCTTTAAAAATCGGCTTTCACAATCTGTGCTAGTGCCAGCTATTATATAAGAGGTTGCAATATCCCAAAAGCATGTCAGACTTAACCACAAGTTTGAGTGTAAAGAGAAACTGAATTGTGAAAGCGTGTTGACACAACAAATGACTTTTTCTTTTAAATTGGAAAAAGAAAAGATTGGATACATATGAAAAAAAATTACTGGCTTCTGTGAACGATTTTTTTTTTTTTTTCCCCTCTTAAAAATATATTAATCTCTCCTTGATACGGTGTTGTGGAGGTTGTGGGGGGACATGCTTTTTATAATAACACAATTAGATCTGCCATTAAAGTGTGTGTGTATGCTATTTGCAGGGTTGTGAATGAAGATAATTAACCACGTGAAAGAACTCTAGAGTTCTATTTAATAACAAGTTTCAGGCTTTTCATCTGAATCCTGTACAAAGTTTGTAAGGACTTGATGGGCTTTTTTTCAAGTGTAACATGCCTGTATCAGCTTTGAAATTCCGGTAGAGATTATGGAAATTATTTTGTACTGAGGTTACCTGTGTGTCTGCAAACCTGTTCTGAACAGCAAACTCCACGTTTCAATGTTTATTGTGGTTGCTTTTCAGGTCATAATGTATGACTTGTGGATTTGAGGGTGGGAGGGCTGGCATGACACTTACTTGATGGGAACTGAGACATATGACTTAGTTTCACTCAAGTGACAACAAGTTATTAGGAAATAGCACAACATTCTACTTCAGAAAGATGTAACCTCTTTTCAGATATGACTTACAGAGAAGCTTTTCAGACTCCAAATAGCTGCTCTTTAAAAACTAGTTTTTGAATTAAGCATTCAATTTCTTTCTGTGATTTTTCTTGGCATTTTATTTCCCCCAGGCTGAAAAACTAATGAAGCAAATTGGAGTGAAAAATGTCAAGCTTACTGAATACGAAATGAGTATTGCTGCACATCTCGTAGACCCACTTAGCATGCACGTAAGAAACTCTTTTCCATGCTACTCCGATGAAAGCACTTCAGACATGGAAGATCTTGATTTTGGCTTTGGATTACATTATTTGTCATATATAGGTATCTATGGAAGTACATAGAAAATACTTCTGTAATTTAGAACTAAAATTGCATTGTTGAGAGCCGAGGTCTTTTTGATCACTACTTTATTTTTGAGGCCTTGCACTGCTTTTAAGCTTGTTGATATTTTTTGTTGTCAAGGACTCTGATGATCATTTTTAATACTGTTTTTCTGTATTAGGTAACCTGGAGTGATATTGCAGGCTTAGATGATGTTATTACAGATTTGAAAGACACTGTCATTTTGCCCATCAAGAAGAAATACTTGTTTGAGAATTCCAGGCTCTTACAGCCACCAAAAGGTAGGAAGGAAACGTTATAGATTTATACGTTAGTATTAAAAAAAACAAACAAACGAAAAAAACCAAACAAAACAAAAAAACCCCTGTTACAGTTACCCAGAAAGGAAAGGGGAAGTGGGTTGCCAGTCCAAAGTGCAACCATTAGGACTGATGCCAGGGAAAACCCTCAGGTTTTTCTTCTTCTCTTGACATGAAATCAACTTATAGTGAATAAGTTTCATTTTAATAATGAAGCAATAATTTCTTTTCAGTTATCGATAGTATGTTTTGGTGCGTTAATCTATGTAGCCTGCATTTTTAACTACCTAAATTGTCATTTTGGGGGTTTTTTTTCTTCTTATACCCCATCTTGTCCTTTGGCAGAGGTGAGCTATAACTCTGCTACACAGCTTTGTATACTTGGTTAATACTTTTACAGTGTCGTAGAAACATAAGTCATAAACGTGAGATGTCAAAATAAGCTAATCTTGCAGATATCTCTCTGTTCTAGTCCTTGAAATTCCAGTCATTCACAGAGACAGATCCCATTTTTATTCTGAGAGCCCTTGATTTTATCAGGAGTTGAGTTGCACAGTATTGAGGCAGTGAGGAAACCAGCGGGTAACAAATTAACTTTCCAACAGTAAAACAGAAGTTGGGCTTTCTCTGCTGGAATGCTTACAGCCATATTTACCGTATGTTACTGCAAACAAGCCGAATTCGAACCTAAAATGTTGGAGAAAATGCCAAAGTTTCTTTACTGCTCTGATCCCTGGAATATTGTCCTCTGAAAATATCTCAAAACTATTAATTACTGCCTGTGTCTGCGACCATCTCATTTTCGTGTCCTAAGTGATGGAAAATGAAGCACTTTTGTAACTGGTTTAGTTTTTCCAGACTACTTTCTGTTTAAGTCACAAATTGAAACTGTCTGGAAAATTTAATGTCATGATCTAATAAGCTGAAGGAAAAAATTATTTTTTATTTATCTTTTTAAAGCAGACTTTCCATATAGAGCAAGCTCCCCAGTTTTATTAGTGGCTAGCACTGTGTGTTAATAGGAAGTCATTGCTTCACAGTAATTTTCTTTGTGGTCAACAGTCACATGAACAGAAAAAAAACCCTAGTAATTCTCCGTGTTTCAGGCTTGTTTGACTTAATTTTTTTTCTTTAAATTGTTTTCTTTACAACCATGTTAGAAAAACACTACTGGGAATTCTTTCACTATGAGAAGTTTAAAAATGATATGAGATGTCATATTTAATTGTGGGTAATTTGTTTAAAATGTTTGTGGGCTCTTTTTTTTTTAATTCTTCCCACTCTGTGCTAAGTTTTGTTAACAAGACTGAAACTGGCTATAAACAAGGCCTGTCAAATGTTTAGAGGAAATAAATAGGGGTTTCAGTTTTATGTAACCTCAATAGTCTCAGTAATAAAACAGTTATCTTTCAGACAAATGTCTCCTTTCAATTTAACCATACTTGTTTTTAGATATTCTTAGCTTTAATTTTCTAATAAGGATATCTTAAATAACTGTATTTGATTTGATGGAAAAATATGTAACTTGGTTTCTTATCTTTGAAAACCTGGATAAAATACAAGCCTGGACACTATCGGATCTGTCATACCAAAGCGTGTTTTCTGTACCGCGACCAGAGAGTATTAACACCGTTTCTTTTTCAGGAGTACTTCTCTATGGACCTCCTGGTTGTGGCAAAACGCTGATCGCCAAAGCTACAGCAAAGGAAGCAGGTTGTCGATTTATTAATCTCCAGCCTTCAACACTGACGGACAAATGGTATGGAGAGTCTCAAAAACTGGCTGCTGCTGTCTTTTCCCTTGCTGTAAAGCTCCAACCATCCATCATTTTTATTGACGAAATAGGTAAAGAAAAATCTATCCTTTTTTGTAAGTAACTATAGCAGAGTGACGTTAAACTGTAGGTTCAGGTTCATGGGTGTATTGATCTACTGTCATCTTTTCCTTAAAAAGAGTGATAATGGAACAAGGTTTAGTAGCATAAATAGTATTGTAAAGTAATAGTGGCAAATTAGGAAAAACAGTGTAGTTCTTCCTCATGTTAGTGGAGGAAATTACAAGTAGAACAAGTTGCTGCTTATTTTTGGTTGGGCTAAGGTAGTTCGTGAGGAAAGCTTTTCGTCTGTCAAGGGAACTGTTTATTCAGGAAACCCATCACCAAGTACCCTTCAACACTTCTGCCATGAGGGCACATAATGGAAAATAAAATACGGGTTTAGGAGAGCTCAGGAATAATAGTTGAATAAGGCTGAAGAAGTAGGAGGGGAAGTTCAGCTAGGAAGATGTCAAAGGTGCCAGTTGTATGGTGCATTTGGACTTGTCACATCAGTGTTGATGAACTTGAGCAGTTCAGTTAAAATTGCTCGTTGTCTTGTAGCACTGGCACTTCTTAGAGTGAGTTGTACAGTTTGCAGAAACAGAGCCTAGTGAAGCTTTTACCCTTTCCACAGTTTAGGAAGGGGCTACATTCTTAACGTCCTTTTTATCCTTTTGTATACGTGTGAAAAATGTGTTTTTCTAGCTGTTGGAAATTCTTTAGGCAACAACTAGCAGTGTTGGAGCTCTGCATAACAAAGCGTATAGCCTACTTTACGTCAGTCTTGCAGCTTGCTGTTCTCCTGGGCTTTGGTGTCTTCTAGCTTGCCAGGCTCTGAATGCTTCCATGAGAAATTGCACGAGAAACTAAGGTGAAAGTTACACTTTCCATGAATTCAGGAAAGTGAAAATTTGGAGCACAAGATTTGAGACAATCTCATGTAATAGGTACATACTCATGTAATGTAATTTAAAAGATGTGCTTAAAAATATGGTGAGATTCCACTTTCCTGTTCTTCATCATGAAAAATATTTTTCATTTGTTGGCAATGTTTATTAAAAATGTATTTATAAGGTAGAGAATAGCACAGGTCTGCACATGAGAAATCAAACAGCATAGTTTCTATGGCAGCATTGAAAGTAAACTGCTTTACTGAATCCTTTAATACAGATTCCTTCTTACGAAGTCGGTCCAGTTCGGACCATGAAGCTACAGCTATGATGAAAGCTCAGTTCATGAGTCTGTGGGATGGACTGGACACCGATTATAACTGCCAAGTAAGTACAAAGGATGACGGGAAAAATAATGTGATTCTTCCCTCTCAGTTATTGTGCATTGAGCCATTTGGGAAGAGTAGCAGATTGCGTGTAGTAGTAATTGACAGAAGAGTTTCTTAACCTGTCACTAGTGATTACCAGTATATTATGGGAAAGACATGAGTTATATTAATAGATCATTTTTCTTCTTGAGAAGACTGGTTTTGTAGGTATTTTGGTTCAAATTAAGAGCTGTTATTTTCAGAAGTGTCTTAAGTCTCAGTAATATAGCTGTACAGTTTGAGCTGCCAAAATTGGGACCTTTTAAACTGTTTTGAAAAACATTTTGTCAACAATATTTTCTTCAGGTGAAGCGAATCTTTGATTTCAGGAAAGGTATTGAAAGACCTGACTATTCATCCCAATTGCAGCTTGGTTGGTTTGTTTCCAGAAAAGCATTGGACTAGCATTAGACAAGCACTAGACTCTAGTTAATCTGAAAAGGTAGAGAAGTTGATGTTACCAAAAGACAAATTCTATTAAACGGAACTGTGCTTCCATCTCGTTATTTCTGTATGCTTCTGTCCCCTTCCCATAATCTCAACAGAAGTATTGTATTTTGGAGAGAAAAAAAAATGCAAAAACTGCAGGTGCTGTAAAAACAACAAACGGAAAACATTTATGAAATAAGTTACTTGAATGTAGCATAGATGAAAGCCTGCTTGGTATGTTTCTGCACTGTCACCTGGAGCGATCTTTTTAAGGCCTTTAAAAAGGATGTTTATTCTCCAATTTTAAAATCTTCAACCTTTTTAATCTGTATTTTTCTGTGAATGGGTTCCAGTCCTCTGACCTCTGTTAGTTCTTTCTTTGTAAAATCTGCTTTTCCTCCTCTCTCAGGCTTGTGCTAAAGTTTTTTTTGGGTTGATTTTTTAAAGACTGATTTGAACACAGTGAATATATATACTGATGGGCTTTAAAGCAGAGTGTTTACTTACCATTAGTAAGAGGCCAATTGTATGAATATTTAACTGGAAGCTAATGTGATCTTGCAGGCACACATTTCTTCCAGTGTTTGAATGTATTATCCCCAATACACTGACAACACCTTGGAGCAAGTCAAATTGTTCATTCCCTGCAGTAAGACAGTATGTGGTCTTACCCATCTCTCGAGTTCAGCATGCAGAGCCTCAGCAAGTCACTCTTGTCCCTTACTCGTATGCCTCTTCAGGGTAGGGAGCCACCGGAGGAAAATGCAATGCAAACAATTGGCTGGAGACACTGCGGGCATTGATTCAGGTTTCTGGGGAGTTTTTCAGCAGGAGTGTTTCATTTCAATACCTCATTTCAGGTTCCTCCCTGAGATGTCATGGCAATTCAGGAAGTGTTCTTTAAGTGATGGTTTTGACATTTGCATTGTCTCAGTTTTTGACAGCCAGCTTGCTGGGCTCTTTTGTTAATTACAGATGTTTACTTGGGAGCCAAACAAATTTCCTTTGAATAAGGATTAAATTTGGCTTTTGTTACGGTAACAAAAATTCCAAATGCTAGGAGGAAATTGTAAATAAGTGTTGTGATGAATGTTATTTGTTCCTGTGTTGATTGCACCTGAAAAGCATGTTTGGCTTTGGGCTAAACCTGCCAAAGATGTAATCTTGAGTCCGACAGGAACTTGGGGCACAGTGCCTGGGAAACAGAGCTGTGCTGCTTTAAGGGACGGTTCAAGTCTGGAAGCCCCGTACAGCCGCATTTGTGCCCTGAGGGGGTCTCATGTTTGCAGAACCTGCAGACAAAGCCAGTTTTGGGAAGGCTCCTCAGCTCCTCAGCACAGAGGGAGCCACACTTTGGGTCCAATGTTGGGCCTTGATGTGGACCCCGGGGAAGCACGGCATGGGTACGGTGATGCATCTTTGCAAGCGGCAGCTCAGCCAAACATCAGTCTGTGCTTGGCGTGCAGCCAAGGGCAAAGCGCTTCCATGCATAACACTTTCTAGAAGGTGAAGGCTGCCAGAAGAGCCCTGGCAAAAAATGTGCCTTTTGGCTTTTTCTGTGCGTAGCAATTTGCCACCATATAATTAAGCCTCTAGGTGGCAGGGTGACTCTGCTGCGGAACATGGAGCCCAGCCTGGCTAGGAGCTGCCAGGGCTGGCTGCGGAACAGTGACCCCAGACAAAAGATCAGAAGCACATCAGGAAACTGTATTGATAGGAGATTAATTTCCCTGACATTTTTCACCTTCGTGTCTGGGTATTTACAATGTACATAACTTACAATAACAAATGAGAAAACAAAGCTGATGTGAGTGGGAAGTAAATTTGTTCTTAAACTAATAACTGGAATGCAGTTAAATGAGGTAAATACTCTCCTTGTATTGAACTTGGCTTGTACGCATCTAATGCACTGCTGTTACAGTATACCCGTGCATATAGGTTCTTATTGACTTTTAATCTTTTTTTAATGCTTAGAAAAAGAAACAACGTTTTAGGGCATGTGAAAGCTGCCAGTTTGGTTGTCCTGGTAAACTGATTGCCTTTTTTCAACACAGCACAAAAATGCCACACTTTTTTAATACCTTACCAAAACGTCTCCTTTCAAGTGCCTTCCAGATCACCAGGAACTAAGGAAACATTGCCAAGACTTATAAGCAGAAGTTTTGGGTTACTGCTTAGTGTTTGAATTTTCAAATTGGGCTCAGAAGGCTTCAGAATAATGTAAAAATCTGGCACTCTGTGATACCGATGCTAAGCTGCCTGTTTAAATCCAGTTGTTGAAATCAGTACTGAGAAACCTTGTGTAACTTCTTTAAATGTTGATATTCTTGATAAAGTGTAGAAGAGTCACATGTTTGGTTTTGAAACTCCAATACGGCAATGTTTTCAAAAGCTGGTTTCAGGCTGACTAGTTTTTTCTCTTGGTGTATACAGGTAATAGTGATGGGAGCCACTAACCGTCCTCAGGATCTCGACTCCGCAATCATGAGAAGAATGCCAACCCGGTTTCACATCAACCAACCTGTAAGTCATGCCAGATTTACCCAACAGTGTGTCCAGTGGCTGAGCTACAGGCAGGTGCCTTATCAGCCAGGAAACGCACGTCTCTGGGGTTATTTTCAAAGAAATACTGTATTATTTTAATCTGGTTTAGTTTTTTAGAAGCACATATATAACTTGGCTTTTTAAGGTGAAGTTTCTCACAGAAATCTGGATTCCTTGGGTCTTTTATCTGAAACAACGCCATGTGCTCCGAGAGCTTCCTGACCGTTTTCTTCATCTATAAGAATGGAGCAGGTTAGATGCTGCAGTCTGGAAAGAGCTTAGTTTTAACTTGAAAACAACCACAAAAGGCACAAAAGTGACTGCACACAATTGCCTACAGGGGAGAGCAGCACCCAGGTCAGATAGTGTCAGGAAGCAGGTACATATTGACTACCATTTATACACAGTATTTAGTTTTCAAGGAGAGAAGAGGGAATGAAATCCGCATATCAAAGTCTACATTCTGCTCAAGCCTTTCCACAGTCAGGCACAGCAAGCCATCTGGAAAACTGTTTTTATTCTGCTTATGATTTATGCCAAACAGGCAGTAATTAAGGTCTTTATCAATTAGGCCAGCTGTCACAATGTTACCTTTACCATAAATTTTGCTATTGCCATCCTTTTCAAGGTATTTTAGTCATCTTTGAACACTTAGCAATATCACAAGACATTTTTGTATTATAAAGAGTTCAGTTGTGGTTGTCAGTATTCCCTTCTGGCTACCCCCCACCCCCACCCCCCCGAAACTTAGAGACAAAACTGGAGGAGTAAACCTCTTATTGACTGCGCAAGAGAGTAGTCATGTTCCCAGACCTATCTTGTTTGAACTGGCTTTCACTCCTTGTGGGTGGATACTTTTCGAAACAAAGCATTTATAACCTAGTAACTTTTCTGCGACATGTGCTCATACGGTTTCATATGCCTTGCTCATCTTCAAGTTTTCCTTGAATTAGTAAGGGGCACGGATGTGTATTTTAATACTTTATCGTGTCTCTCTATGAAGAACTGTCGTTAGAAGAGTGAATTATGTGCAGGTAACAGTGCCTCAGGATATTACAGGAGTTGGCTCCCTCTCCCAGGATCAGGATGACAACAGGAGGTGTCATGTAGTGCATGGGCAACTTTCCTTACCCCGCTGCAGCTGTATCATGAACTTACCGCTTGTCTCTTGTTCTTGTCTGTAGTACTTGGCGCTCCAACCAAGATTGGTTTCAACTCTTTTATTGAGGGCCAAGGTGATTTCTGTGCTGTGGTTTGGAAGTGTGCACAGGTAGTATCACTGTAGAGTAGCTAAAGCCTTGCAGATTTGATAACTAAGTTTGAGATGAAAATGCACACAGTTACTCATAAGAAATTATCTGCAAGGCAGAGGGAAATGGAAGAAGTATTTTTTGAGACAGAGTATCAACTTTTCAGCTGCCGGAGTATCTATGGGGTAGTTTTTTCCCTTTTTAACAATGAAAGTGCATTTAGACTGAGTTTGGTTTGGGGAGACACAAACCCCAGTGTCTTTCTTGCCTGTGTTTTGTCTTGCTATTAAGGATATGCTCAGGACCTAACTGTTTCTTTCAGTAACCTCATCACAGTATGTGATTTATATTGCTTAAAATTCCCCAAGCGTCATCTGTAGAATTAAATTGTTTATTTGGGTTTTTTTTAACAGAACAGTTTATCCTCTTCATCTGATTTAGCAAAGTATTGAAAGCATCCCCTAGATCTAGAGAGTCTGCCCTCCATAAAAGATGATGGGAAATCTTTGGAGACAGCTGCTTTCACTTAGGGCAAAGTAAGACTCAATGTCAGTGCATCTTCTCTTTCCCTGCAGTTTGTGTAAATGTATATGCTCAAATGTTTAGTTTCAGGTGCTCCTGGAGTCAGAGTGCCCTAGATTTCATTTCTCTGAGTGATTTGCCATCAGATAGGTTACCTTAGTGTGTGTCACGTCTCCTGTTTGAGGTATCAGCTTGTGTCACTGAACTGTGACTGAAAGCCCATGCAGTGCAAAGTTCAGATAGAGGTTACATATGTTTATTTTTGTACTCTGGTAACTTTAATCTCTTTTGTTTAAGGCTCTGAAACAAAGAGAAGCAATCTTGAAGCTGATTTTGAAAAATGAAAATGTAAGTAGAATTCTTTTAATGGTTAATTTGCTGTATTTCCATTTTCATGAGTGCAAACTCTGGAGTTGTAGAAAACACATTTTATAATGGACTTTCGTGGAGTAAGGTAGAGATTATCTACCAGGGTATTTCTGATTATAATTTAAGAATCTTTTGTGGGTTTAGGCGTGGCATTAAATTCAAGTAGTAGAGTTGCCTACTGGTTTAAGCATGAGCCTCAGTCAGAGCAGCAGTCTTTGATTTTGTGGTGAATCACCATCTCCACGGAAAATTACTTGATTTCTCTGTCTTCATTTTTTTGTTATGTAACAAGATTTATCTCTCTAAAGATGCTAAAGGTGAATCATGTTTGGAAATCACTGATCAGTGAAAGAAATCATGAAGCAGAGAGAAGAGATACTGAATTTTTAACTTTCTGTAGTGTATTGGTTCAAGTCAAGAAAGGTGGAATGACATTTTCTGACAGTGCTGCTTTTTGCACTTTGATCCATAGCTCATATTTCCTTTAGAGGAAAGCTACTATAGATGTTGTTACTAATATTGTTCATGTTGCCATCTGCATTCCAAGATGAGGGGAAGGAGCACGTCTGGTAGTGTCTGTTGGCAGGATGCGGGTCCTGTGTTATCGGAGGTTCCTGCCAGATTTAGTCTGCAGCACTAATTGTCTTGAACTTAATGTTGCAAAGTGTCTCTTGATTGAGGTCTATCCTAATAAATATAATTTGTTGGTAAAACCAACTTACATTTTTTAAGAGGCCTAAAAATCACAGCTCATCATTGCGAATGGCTGAGATATTGGGGAGGTTGCTTTGCAAATGGTCATTTTGGAGTGTTTGTATAGGATTAGAATATAGGTTGGCTTTTTTGCAAAATACTAGAGAGAGGTGAAAACAGACCAGATACAAAATGCCAAAGGAGTTGTGGAGGAAGAGCTGACTTATTTGCAGAAAATCTCGAAGAAACTAAACAGTCTCTTGCAAGTGGTGATTTTAGACTCAAATTTCTTTTCAAGAGCTGTTAGGGAGTTATGCCAAATAATAGATGTTTATACAGGCTCCCTGAATATCTGCAGCCACCCAGCCCTTGCACGCAGGTGGACTCTGTGGCTCCTTTGCCTCAGCAGCTAGGCCTGGGAGTTGCAGCACCTTGGCCTTAATGCTTTCAGCAGAAACCTCAATCGGCTCCTGAAAGAATGCAAGGTATATCAAGCATCTGGTGGTGGATCACAGCCACACAAATAAAATTGTTCAGCGAGGGGGAGGTGGGGGGGAATCAGCCTGTATTGGTTATCCCATAGGAGGAGGTGGAATTGGATCTCTCAAGCCCAGCTTATTTTCAGCCAGGGTGACAAACTTCCTGGCAGTCCTTCACGTGACAGGTGTAGTCATGCCCCCTGTTTTCCCTGCCTGTCTTAAAACCTTGTTTCTTTTTCTCACTTGAAGGGAAATGCTTGTTAATGCCTGCTACACAACATGCCCGTTTTCTATGAATTCTTAGCCAGCTACACTGCTGTGTTCAATGCTTGATGGCCTTCAGCCCCAGATGGACCGAATACATTGCAGATTCACAGCTAACTGTAACTGGCGTCGGTATTTGTGTGCAGGATCATGCTTTAAAGCAAAGCACTTCAAGACAGCCAGGCTGTAGTGTCTGTAGGAGGCACTCTGGTGTAAGCCAGCTGCTGCTTGCCTTAATTTCCACGCCTGGGGAGCCAGATGGCTCACTCCAGACCCAAACCAGAGCGCTGTGTGCAGGGTCGTAGGTCAGGGAGCTGGGGCTCAAGGTCCAAGCTCAAGATCTGAGCCGACAGGACAGTATCACTGTAACCCTTGTCCTTCAAGAAAAGTGGGAGGGACAGTGGGGAATTGGAAGGCTGCTCAGTGGATGTCGGAGTGTTCTTGGGTTAACCTGGGGAGTGCACAGGTTGGAGAGGTAGCTGGAAGCAGCAAGGATTACACCTGGGGCTTTGCCTTTATCACCATGGAATATTTTGCCTCTTAGAAGAAGTCACCCCTTAAGTTCAGCCTTTTATTAGACTAGTTCGGCTTTAACATTTTGAAAATAAAATCCTGATGCGTTGCAAAATCTGCTGGAAGGGGCTGTTATCAGAGGTTCTGTAAACGGTCTGAATAAATAGAGGGTCTTGGCTGGAAAGAGCTCAATCTCTGATCCAGCGCATGGAGCTAGACACATTATTTTGCCTCCAAGTTCCCCATTTCATGGTTGTATAAAGTAGGAGCAGTTGTTCAGTAACTCAGCAGACAACCAAGTTGCTGAGATAGTGAACAACTGCTTTTGAAGTTCTTATTCTGCGCTGAAAGGTGGCAACAACAAAATGTAATTGTGACAGGAACTTCCTCCAGCCTTGCTGCGTTACTGGTCAAAAGAAGCATTCGTGAAAACAAAATGTGCTCTTTCAAATAATGTGTACAAAAAAGGGCTGTGGCTGTGAAAGGAGACCCGTTGAGTAGAGTTTGTTGTCTATAGATAAAAAGATGCATGTAGGGTCTAATTGAGCCCTTTACCAAAAAAAGCAGTGCTGTTGCAGGAAACTTGTGTGGACATTTGGGAAACTGGGTCATTTTTTCTGTGATCCAGTTCCTGCCATCCAGTAGGCTTCCAAAACCACACGGGAGCTTTGTCAGTAACAGAATATACCAATATGATGGTTTGCTTTTGATTGCCTGTTGGGTTTGGTTTTTTTTTTATCAGCTATGGAGTTTTATGAGATAAAGCATCAGTTTCATTTAATGAAATGAACTACTTGGAGAGTTCAAAGTGTAAGTGAATAAAATAATTTTGTTTTACCTCTCAAAAAAAGTCAAGACTGAAAAAGATCTTAGGGCAGGTAAAAATACTTGGAGGTGGCTGTTTCTTCTCCTTGGTGAACAAAGTAGGTGACATCAGAGTTTTCATGCTCTGACCTTCTGGTTTTTTTGACAGGTGGACAGGCGTGTAGATCTCCTCGAAGTTGCTAAAGAGACTGACGGTTTCTCTGGCAGTGATCTGAAAGAAATGTGCCGGGATGCAGCACTCCTCTGTGTCAGGGAATATGTTAATTCTGCCTGTGAAGAAGAGACGTATGTGTCTTTATTCTGTCTGTTGTGATAGCTGAACAGCAATTGTGAATGCTCTTGCTGCCCAATTATTAGTTTGTATATTCTGATTTGAATTGCAAATGTATAGAGGTTTAGAAAACCTCACTATGATTCACAGAAAGCAGGAGTTCTCTTTTTCTTGACAAATTGCCACTATACAATGAAAAAAACGAGCAAGTAAGTTACCTCTTATTCATTTTGACTATGAAAATAAGACTGTTTGTTCCAAGGTGTCAAGCTTGAGGTGGCATGAGCCAACAAGAGAGTGATATCGCTGTGCTATGTTACCAGGCTTACATGCTGGTGACACTCTTGCATGCACGTAAATCCCTGTGCTGGGATGTTCCTCCAATTATGTCCCATACTTGCAGGCAATACATGCATGGACAGGGGCATGTTTCCAGTGTAATGCTGGATCCGTGTCAGAGCTGCTGTTTTCAAATGATTACTTCTCATTGTTTGAAAAGCTATTACACAGCACCTGAATTATTACCTTGCTTTTTTATCTTTCTTTTAAAGCCACGACGAAGACGAAATTCGGCCTGTGCAGCAGCAGGATCTCCACAGGGCAATTGAGAAGATGAGAAAATCGAAGGATGCCACACTGCAGAATGTTTTGATGCACGTTAGTTTAGATTAAGACAAAAGAGTGCGTTTTCAGTTTCTGATGTGATTTAGTTTGACTTCTGTAATCAGTTAGCAAAAACAATGTCAGGGGGCGGGAGCGGGGATGTTCCTTGAATAAGGGAGTTCTGTTTCTGGAATTGTTTTTATACAACAAATTCTAAGTTATTGAAATTTCGTCATGCGCAACTAGAAGTGTAACAATAGATCACGAAGTGGAACAATTATAGCCCAGACCAAGAGCAACTGCCTGTGTCTTGTCCCGTGATCGATACACTGTGTAGCCTTAAAGCAGGTTCTGACGTGATGCATGGGTTCGGCAGGTCACCCCTGTGGAAGGGAGATGATCCATTACCAGTTTGTGTATATATGTACGAGCGTGTGTGTATGTATGAAATGTATATATCCACACTTTTTTTTTTTTATATATAGACATAACTTGTAGATAACTTGAGTATGGAAAATCTTTTCTACTTACTGAATCAAACCAAATCAGAAGATGTATAGATTAAAGATTCGTCGATACTCAATTCACATTTACTTCTTCCTTTTAGCAGCAAATACAAAGATAGAAATTCTGCTTCTAGAATAACTTGCAGGCTAAATTTGAGATGTTACTGTTTTCTCTTTCCCATAACCACTTGAAATATGGTGCCATTTAGTAAAGGTAGTGAACTACTGTAAAAAAGTTTGAATACTTTTCATTTTGTATGAATTCTGCTTTTTGAGGCTTTTTAAATGAATGCTGTTTTTATTTTTATTTTTTCCTTCATGTGAGTAATTAGGGTAGAATCTTATCTGGTATTTCATAAAACCCCACGTTGTATAAGCTCTCTGAAACTGTGGCTTTCTGATCTATTATGCATTGTAATGAGGGCTTGCTGCTATTTCATCTCCTCCGGAAGACCCGCTGCTGCACTGTGGCGTTGTCCCATGAAGTGTCATACGCAGAGCTGTGAGGCGCAAGGGGGGAATGTTTTGTGATGTTTTGCTCTGTCACATGCTCTGATCTGCAAAGCTGAAAAGAAGGGAATGGATTTTAGGTTTATAAATGTGATTTAGCAATATTGTGCTGTACTTGCTGGTAACAGTTTTGGTAAATTCATGTAACGTTATGTAGTGATAAAGGCAAAGGGTTAAAAGTGTAAACGGTAAAAGTGTTTTGGTAAAGTCATTGTCAGTAGGTTTTCAATACTTTGATTTTTCTTCTTATATTTTATGAATTGTGCACTAATTCAACACAAATACATAACGGGAATTGTTCAAATGCAAGCAGTGGCACGCTGTGCCACAGCTCTGCTCACTCTCGAGGAGAGGTTAGCATTGAAAGCAAGGTAATGGTATAAAATGGAACATGCTGCAAAATAAAGACAGCTGGAGCCAGCCACCGGACACTGTCAGGTGCTGACGACAATTTCCATTAAGCACAATTTTCTCACTGGTGTCCTTCCCCCAGCACACTGGTTGTGCAGTGCACCAGCTGCAGTAGGTCTTAGTTTGACCCAATTTAATCTCCTTGGGTACCGAACATGGCCTTTTTTTTTTTTTTTTTTTTTAAATAATTACTTTGCTTTTTGATATGGGGGGAAAACGTCTATGGTAAATGCATATTACTCTAACACAAGCATGTAGTAAATTATGCACACCAGAAAATACTGGGCTATGGAAATCTAAAAAGTCTGGGATATGGAATGCTAGTCCCACAAGTCACATCGTTAGTGGCAGGGCAGAAGGCAGTGATGTAAGCTAATGTTAGCTCTGGGAGAGCCCAAGTTCAAGGACTAGCCTTAAAAATAAACATGCAAATAGTGTTACTTAGTGGAAGCTGGTTTCTCAGGAGGTTTGAATTATGTGTGTGCCAGGTCCACCAGCTATTCAGTTTCTTTTCGGTGCCTGCTCTGACTGAGGATCTCCCAGCCCCTTGCTGTAGATGTTACGCCTGAGAAATGCTGCGCTGGTGCCGTAACACAGCTCATCCTGCGCCTCCTTCCTTACGTCAGGATGCTTCCTACTTGGTAAAGATGTAGCGCTGGCAGCTGCAAAATGCCTTAATCGGTTTTAATAGAGTGAGTGTAAAGTGTGTCCTCAAGCGAGTTCAAATGTCAAACAATGCGCAGGAATAGGGACAAACCCTTGATTGTTTGCAGATGCTGGGGACACCCCGTAGTCACCAGCTGAGCTCTAATCTCCTTTTTGCGCTTTTCTCCAAAAACCTGGCTGTTTGCATGCCAGCTGGATCTTGCCTTTACCTTGTACCTGTTACGTGTCGCTGCAGGCTTAAGGGACTGATTTGAAGAGGCACAAGGGCTTATTTCTAACTGGCCCTGAGGACAGTTTCTGGAGCTGGAGTGTAATTTCCACTTTTCCAAGGGCTTTTCCATAGTCGCCTGTTCCTGATGTCGCTTTGGGAGCCCTTGCCAAAGCACAGCCCCTCCCGGCAGCTTGCTACAAAGGCTGGGAGGGGCAGCACGGTTTGCTGTGCAGGAAGGTGGCCGCTTTAATTCCGCATCTTCCGCAGTTTGGTGCGGTCTCCTCAGCGTTTGATCCTGTCCCTCCTTAGAGCGGGACAAGCCGTACCCCTCTCCAGCGGCTTTCTGGCCAGTTGCTCAAAGTGAATGTAGTTTAACAAGCAGGGACTGTACAAAGTCTCCGAGTTTTGTGTGAGCAAACGAGTCTTTCTTGGAGTTTAAAGGGCAAATCCTCTGGCAGGAAGAGGCATAGCCATTCCCAGCAGGCAAATAACGTGTTTAGGGCCTTTCCAGCCATAGCAGTCACCAGTAGCCAGTGTGTACAGTACAGACTGTACCTAAATTGTCCCCGGGCTGTAAAGTGGCTAATCTTGCCAGTCCGATACTGCAGTGCAAACAGAAACCTTTGGCATAGTCTTAAGTACCAGGTAAATAAATGTGGTGGTTTTTTTGCTCTGTGTTTTTTGTTGATCTGTTTTCTGTAACCTTCACCAGGGTTTGAATTCTGTAGAGGGGTTTTTTTTTGGTTGTTTTTGGGTTTTTTTTGAGACTGGCTTGGGCAAGGGCATCTTCTCCCCAGCTGCTGCTCAGGAACCCTGGGATGGGGTGGCCGGGCAGCTGAGGGAGAAGCCTGGGGTGCTGTGGGGGCTGGCTCTAGATGAGCGGGGTGCCAGGAGCCCCAGCAGGGTGAGCCCGGGGCCCAGCTCGTGCTCCCGCAGCCAGAGTCCAGCCCCCCCCAGCCCAGCGAAGGGTTTCCAGCCCCATCCAACAGAAGCTGGTAAGACTTGCAAGCTCTCCCTGTGTCCCACCCCAAGCTGGGAAGCCCAGGCTGCGGCTCTCCCCAACACCCACAGCCCATTTACAGCGGGGCCCTTGGGAAGAGACCAAGGGATGGAGCAGCAGCAGCGTCCCCTTTCTGCAGGGTTTTAGCAGTGAGGCGGTGCTTAAGCGTGGGTTAAACGGCACAGAAATGCAGGGCAGCAGAAACGGTGCAGTTAAATGCAGCTTGTTCCACGTTACACAGCCCAGACAACAAAAAGGTAAATTAGTTGAGGTTTCCAAAAGGACACAGGCTCCGTGGTCAGCCTCGCTGCTGGCTGGTCCAGCCATCGCCCTGCCCGAGGCACTGAGCATGCGAGGCTGGAACCGCTACAGACCTGTCGCAGCCCCGGATGAACCACATGGTTGTAATTTTCCCCCCAAAAAACTGCAAAGTGAGAGTTAGTTACACATATAAATATTTATTTGTACTAAAAGTGAGTGTTTTGTAGCAGGGTATCAAGTTCAGAATATATTCAATCATGAGATGCATCAGTTGAGGTACAAATTCCAGTCTCATGTCTTTAATAAATACACTATAAAAAAACTAGTCCACATACTCTATTTTGATCAGAGGTAATCAGTACACTATGCTATTTTAAAAGGATAATACATTTGTGTTTTGCTGTAACCATTTGGATTTACTGCAGGGTATTTTTTTTTAATCATTTGATTATTCTAAGACAAGCGGCAACAGCACTATTTCACTACCTAAAAATGACAAATATTGCAATCATAAATGGGGGTATTGCTTTTGTCTTCCAGGTCCCTGCCAGAGGGCCCAAGTGTAAAAGGCACGGGTGCGAGTATGCTTTCAGCTACTGACATGGGCGTTGCAGCATTTTTCTGGAGGTATAACACAGCTTTAGGCTCTTTGCTCTGAACACTTAAAAAAAAATTACAAAAAAACCCCAACCCAAGACAGTTGACAAATGAAAAAGAACTTTTTCCAAAAGTATTCCCAATGGCGTCCATAGTCTCAGAGCCTGTACCATGGCCACAGCAAAACAGGTTTTAGCTTGTGATGTCGTTCTCTATCCTAAGTTACAAGCAGAAGCGTGATTGTTTTTACTAAGTGCAGATCCATTCGTAATTAAAACTGAAGTACAAGAAGAGGAGAACGCTATTTCCATTTAATTTGAAACACATTCAGACCAGTCCTGGGGTGTCAACTAAAAAGGACGAGTACAAAAATCATCAATTCAGGTTGTTGCAGTAACTAACAAGTGCATAGTTGTTCCCCCCCCCAAGAACCTCACACCTGAGTGCAGTGGCCAGGGAGGTGGCGTGCTCCTTGCCAGGCCGCTTTCCCTTTCCTTGGGAAACCCTCCGCCGACTGCAGGCAGGATTCCAAGGCACACACAGGTGGCTGAGGGGCTCCCAGCCATGCCAGGCGTTGCACTCAAACCACCACTGAGACACGCACTGGTCCCAGCAGGACGTGCTCGGGGTGAGACACAGACGAGGCCAGGTAAAGCTTCGGTGTTGAGGTCACTGCAAGAGCTGCCAGTCAGCAGAAATGCCTCACGCTCAGCAGCAAAGTCCATGTTGGAGGGAGGTGGAAAAAAGAAGATAAGGTCTGCAGTAACTTTCCACCAGCCAGAGCTGGGAGCAGCACCAGCTCACGGCTTGGCCCCATCACCCCTCGCACAGCAGCACCCCACATGGCTGGGGGGGACACCCAAAGACTTTTCTGCCATCCTCTGGTTGTCCCCCAGCCAGAGCCAGCGTCACCATCCCACAGATACAAAGTAAAATCAGGTCACCTGTACCCATGTGGGGCTATGGGTACAGATGAGGGCAAGTGCTTGAGCCATCTCTCACCTGATTTATGGGGTACATTCGCTTGGACCCACCTCGCACTGTGATTTTGCTGTTTTGCCTTTAATTTGCCTTTTGGATGGGAAGAACATGGGCAGAGGAAACGGATCTGATCCTGCCAGGTGGGAGGATACCCACAAAAGCACATAAACAGCATCCCCAGTTTCTGCTTGCTGCCCAGATCTTTCTCAGAGATCTCCTGGGCTTTATGGTGTCTCCCAGGACAGCTTCTCCTGCCCATGGGCCCACCAGGCTGTGAGTGCAGGGATCCCCATGGCAGAGTCCCCACAGAAAGCTGAACTCGGAGCACCAGTGATGCTCAGCCCAGGTTTTGTTTTGACTGGAGCGGTCAAACAGGAGGAAGCAAGGAAGAACAGTGAGCGACAGTGACTTGACCGCAAGGAACTGGTGATGGTCAAGGCTGATTAAAAAAAAAAAATTATTAAAAAAAAAAGGCATTAAAAAAATCCCGCTGTTTGTTAGCAAAAATTGTCTAAGGCACAACCTGGAGGGCAGTGACTGGATCCCAGCATTGAGTGCCCTCTCCCACCTCAGCAGCAGCAACCACACCTTGCTTCAGCAGCTGCTCTTGCCTCTTTGGGCAGCACTGGGCGAGGGGTAGCAGACAGGCACTTCTTCATTTCTGCTCCATGCCAGGGACAGATATGTTTTTATCCCGGTGCCAAGGTCCCAGCTCTGCACCGGGGGCCAGTGCGCAGCCCTGGCAGCACCAAAATGGTCCGGCTGGCCCATCTGGAGGCCGTGCTGGGCTTCCCACAGCCATGCACAGCTAGGAATGAAGGACCGGCTGCCCTCCCCTTCCAGCTCCATGGGGACACTCCCGGCAGCTTCAAGGGGAGAAGGACCAGGCTCAAAGTATTTCTGATTAGTAAAAAACACTCTGACTCCTACAGTCAGAGCATTGGAAATGCCAAGTAACTGATCTGTGTCACAGGGAATCAATCAATCATTGCTCACTCTGAATACAAGTATTTCTAGGGAGGAGGAGTAGCGTTAATTCTTTTTTTCCAGTGACTGGTAGTACTCGGTTAGGACTTTCCAAGCTTTGGGAGCCATGAAGCCATCCGGTGGGTTTTCACCTTCACGAGCAAGCTTCCTCATGCGTGTTCCTGAGATGAAGTCAAAATCGTCATGCCTGTGGCAAAACAGAGACCAGTGAAATCAGCACAACTGGCCCAGGTCATCCTCAGCGCAGCTCTTGTGCTGTGCCAAGCACGCTGTCAGAAACCTCCTGGCACTGGCAGCACCCATCTGTGCCTTCATACCTGGGTTTACGATCAGCACCAATGGGATTGCTCTTTTGAGAGGAGCTGGACTTGTACATAACACACTTCTCCAGCTGTGAGAGGCTGTATTTCTACTGCCACTTAGTCCCAAAAGTGTGTTTCTTATCCTCCCTGGTGGCTACAAAGGTGCATCTTTAGTTTCATGCAACCCACCCTTGACCTGGCGTCAGTTCTGGGAGAGGAAAGGGGGTGGCTTTCACAGGTTCTTCCCCCACTCCTCTCCTTAAGAGGAACAACGACTGCTTTTCCCTAGCAAACTGCAAGCCAGACAGGATCACAAACCACACATGTTGCGTAGGCTGAAGAAACAGCGACGCTGCTGCCTGCATTACCTTTTTGGGTCATAAAAATCCATGGCCCTTTTCAGTTTATTGTAAGCAGCCACCCGGAAGGGGATGATTTCCACCGAGGTGAGGCCCGGCGCCATGCTGAGGACCTTCCCTCCCTGCGTGGGCTCGTAGAGGTCCTTCTTGGTCTCGGGGTGAGGCATGCCTGCAGGGTCACGCCCGACAATGTAGAAATTGGCCCCAGCAATCATGCGAGCTCGGCAGTGCCACTGCACCTGCAAAGGAGAGACACAAGGAGCACTGGCTCAGGGCTGAGCAGCAACTGAGCTGCCTGCTCCAGGCCACAAAAGAGATCCTGGTGATCCACACACAGGAAGGAAGGAAGGAAGGAAGAAGACACATCAGCAGCCTCACTGCAGTTTCTCATAGCGATCAGGCTGCCCAGACTCATCCTCCACTGCTTGGACCTGAAACTACATCACAGTTCTCCTAAGGACATGCATTTCAAGAGTAACAATGGGGATGGGAACTGGCCTTGTTCCAATCTGGCAGCAAATAGAGGTAGTGATTTGCTTTTTGAACATGCAAAGACAGTGCCCACCAGCCCCCAAGCCCTGCACAGGCAAAGGCTGCCCACGCAGCTCTCTCCTTCCTCCTTCAGGGGAGATTTAGCATCTCCTTGACTCATCCCACTGATTTAGGGACAGAAGGCAAACCACTGGGAGAAAACAAATGAATGTTCTTGCCCGACAGGGAAAAAGGTCACAGCGGTAAAGTCTGTTTCTAGCCTCCTTCTCCCCCAGCTCTCCACACAGCTTGTGAAAGCACAGGAGACCATGGAGCCAAGCTCTGCTGCAAGCTGCAGGCGAACCATGGAGGGAGCTAATAGCGAGGCAACAGCTACCGACTCCCTTCCACATGGCTTTCTGGAGTTGCACGGGCAGCCTGGCAGCTGCCATCCCCATGAACAGGCTTCACGCCTTGTTGTGGTGAGCAGCCGACGGCTACGTTACCTCTGTGGGGCCAGCGTAGAGCATGGGAGAGGGGAAGACTGCAACGATGGTTGACTTGGGGTCCAGGACTTGCTCCTCCAGCACCGCTGCATGCTGCTTCATCCGCCACTCCAGTGGGACATCGTCATCTTTGGTCCATCCTCCCAGGGGGTGCAGGAGAAGCACAGGGTTTTTGTAACCCCTCTCCAACAGCTGGCGCCGCGTGTCCTGCATAAGCAGGGCATGCCCATTGTGGACGGGGTTGCGCAGCTGAAATGCAAAGACAGCATCTAAAAAGGAAAGATTCAGAGGGTCACAGGCTTGCGCTGACCATCCGACTTCGTTTATATGCTATATATTTCAACATAGTCGTAAGCTACGTACATCATGTGTGTCCTATCTTTGTATGAGTGAGGCCTTGAATACCTTAGATGAGTGTTTCATACATCTACAGTGCCTCTTCATCGCTCTGTCAAGTTTATTTTCATTGCAGATCCTTCCTCTGGGGCTGACTTCAGTACTATCAGCTCTCCTACAACGTTTTTAGATGCCACTGGACACCTCCACCGAGTTCCCTGACTTCATAAGTGACCTGCCACCTCTCCAAGCTCGATGGCACCTTCAGGAAGGCCAACACTCTCTCCCCAAAGTGAATGTAGGTGTCCAACACCTGCCAGCCTGCTGGGACAGACACCTGGGAGAAGGGACCTGAAGATACCTGACCTGTCCCCCATGTGTGAAGGCCAAGCACATCAGCACAGCACTTTAAATGCCTGGGGTGTGGAAAGACAGGCTCTGACCTGCCAGGGAAGACACGAGCAGGACGCTCGATGCTTTCCAGTCCGGTGCTCAGAGACGCCCATTGAGGACGCAGCCCATCACAAGCACCATCCTTAACCAAGGAGATCCCACACCACTTTTTGTGCCATGCCCTGCGTCCCTCTTATTGCTTGCCCCACCTGAATAGTCCCATTTTGGGAGCATACAGAAGCGATCTGGCAAGCGCTGTGAGCTTGAGAGCAAGTAATCACAGATCACAGAAATCTCCCCGTGCCAGGTAGGGCAAGAAGAGCCATGTCACCAGTGCTAACCCGGGACACTCACCAGCGTTCATTTCTCTGAACTTCTGCTTGAGAGCGAGTGGTGTCAGGCGGTACTGGTCCAACCCGTCGTTCCATTTGATCTTCTCCAGCACGAGGAGGTCTCCACCAACCAGCCAGTCTCCACTCTCCATCACCATCTGTGAATTGTGCACATGTGCATTATGGAGCGGAAAAGCAAAATATCTCCTTTTCCCTTTCACAGTCTCCTTTGAGAAGTGTTAGGCTTGACTCTGCTTGTAGGGTGATCTTCCCTCCTCCTTCAGCACAATGTAGGGGGAAAATATTCTTACAGTGACCATGTGAACTGAATGTCATGAGCAGCGCAACCCTGTAAAGCGAGGCATCAGCCACCAAGTCCCTAGCCCTGCATGCAAGCTGTGTGCTGGACTCCTCTCTGGCAGCCGGGGCTCTACAAGTTATGACGCAAGACGTTCCTCCACTTCACTCTTTGCCCTTTCCTCCTGGGAATATGCAGGAGGAATAAGCCTGTTGCAAGGTGAGCAACTGCTGCTGAATAATTAAATGATTTAATTTATGGTAGGGGAAAAGAATTAACATGGCTTTTGTCTTTTTAAGCAGGCAGCTCAAGTCACTCCGTGTAACCTCAAGCTCTTCCCTTCTAAGAGATGATGTTCTTTGTACTGCCAGAAAGTAAGTGGGAAGAGATAAGCTGTAAAAATATAACACCCTTGTTGGCTGCCTGTACAAAACAGCCAAATTGAGAAGTAAAACATAGCTAAAAGGAGCATGAGTCTGTGATTGGCAGCATTAGCATTTGGTAGCATCACTGAGAACGTCACACCGCAAGCGCAGGAAAACTTTGGGGGCTAAGTTGGCAGTCGTGCTAAAAATGTTGGAATGTAGGCACACCGGTGACTATGAGTGAATGAAAGGAGCAGCTCCTCAGCACCACGCTTATTTTCCCTTTCACCTTGCGCTTGTTATCTGATGCTCTTGCTCAGCAGCAAGCGCAGCATTAACTTGCGAGCCTAAAAATTCAGTCCTTCCTGTTTGCGACGCAATGGTTCCCAGTGAGGAGTTGGGCTTGGAGAGCAAACAGGACACCCACGGCCCTCAAAACCTTGGAAAGGTTTGGTTCTCCAGCCCCTGCACACATTTCCCATCTTGGCCAGGTTTCCCAGAGCAGCAAGGGGATAAACCTACTTTGACGTGTGGGTGCTTCGCGCAGGTGGTGCCCCAGACGCGGGCGCAGCGCTCCTCCTTCCTGTGCTCGAAGTACTCAGGGCTCTTCAAGACCGCCACCCTCTGCCCTGCGTAGCTGAGCGCCAGTGCCTCGCAACCCTCCAGCCGCTCCTTGTCCCCCGTGGAGATCGGCAGCACGATGGGGATGCTCAGGTTGACAACGCCGTCTGGCAAGAGGAGGGGAGGATTTTAACATACTCCAGCCTCAGACACTGGTCTTGGGCACCGAGTAAACAGAGGTCTTCAGAGGCACACATTCTCCCTTTGGAGAGCCAAATTTTCCAGGACTAGCTCGGGGATTCACCATCAGTGATGTAACTTTATTCACTGCCCCGGTCTTTTCTGCACTGCTAATAAATAACAATGTTTGTGGAATACAAATGCTCCTTATCTTTGGACCAGAGATGTCTCAAAGACACCTGGAGCATTTCATTACTTTCTGGACTCTCTATCTCCCTGGAAAGGTTGGTTCTTCTCCAGTTAGCCTGTTGTAAAGTCTCTTTGAAAAATCCTAACGTACTTGGAAAATGCAACCCTGGATATAACCCCTACCTCTTCCACCAGGAGAGCATCCTCTATTAAGACAGCTCCAGCTGGGTGTTCGCTGGGGCATCTCACTGCCTGCACACCTCCTGAACTGCTTCTTCCAACAGAGAAAACACCATCACGCTTTGCTTCGTTTCTTTGGGTTATTTTTGATATCTCTATACTCCTCTTTCTTTATATCTCTGCAGAGTTCATTTTTAATCTATTTTCTGTGTGTAGACCGTGAGTCTACATTTGCCCGCGTAGTTTCTGATTTCAGTGTTGTCTCTAAATACCTTGAAGTCATCTGGGTTTTATGCCCACTCCACTAAGGTCTTCCCATTTCTCCTTGGATATCCCAGTATTAATATAGAAGAATCAGCCTCTCCCATGGGTTTCCATTCACAAAAAAGAATGAACAAATCACCGATTCAATTTGTTCTGATCTGACCGAAATAATTTTGGACCCTTGAGAGTCTTAATTTTAAGATTTTGACTATCATATGGATTTTTTTTTAAATCTTTATTAAAATGTTTGCATTTACTTTTAATTTACGACTAGGTATCATTCGTCTGCCAGACAGCAATTTTCAAGCACCTTCATGAATAATCATAACTATAGTCACATGGCATCCAATCAATATCAACTTCATACATTTAAATGATATTAACCAGTGATCAGTCAATAAAGACAGCATGGAAAAAGCTAGATTATGAAACCAACAAATGATGCTGAAGCTGAGGATCTCCATGGTCCGTTTCCAAATGAAAGATGCAGAGTTTATAAAAAAAATAACTATAGCAAAGGTAATTACAAAATTACACGACTGGGATTTTTGTGAAGACCGGTTGGTAGGACACGGGGTATGTCATGCCACTTTTTAACCAGCCAAATCACAAACAGGCTGTGGTTGTGTCTAGTCTTAATAATTTTCTTTTTTTAAATCTCAAAAAATTACTTTATAACAAAAAAATCTAATTGTAGTAATTTTCGTACAACCTAAGAACAGTTATATACATACCAGCTACACAGCGATTCCTTCCTGGGAGAATACAAACACAATTAAGATAATTAACACTCACAGGCACAGTAGCCATTTCAAGAACCAAAGCTGCTCATTTACAACCTCTAGCAAGCACCATCTAACCGCAGGTAAGGTGCCTGCTGCCGCAGCCGCAGTCCTCCACGGCACTGCCCCAGCCACTCCAGCACTCACCCGTCTACCACAGGTCGCACTGGCCAGGAGCGGTGCACAGGACCTATGCTTTCGCTGTCACCCAGCCCCAACAGAGGCACGCATCGCTGGTGGAGAGGGCAGAGTGCTGGAGACTCTGCGTCACTCCTGCTGCCCACAGGCAGATCCACCTTTCTTCCTGGTGGTCATCACGCCCCTACACAATGCAGCTCATTCACCCAGCTGTTGGTAGTATCAAGGTGGGATTTACTGCTCAAAGTCTGAGCGAGAGGAGTGCTAACTTGCAGAAGTCCACCCTAATGGATCGCAGCCCTTCCAGGCACAGCTGGAGTTGCCAAAAACATCACCTGCACCACAGAGCAAAAGGGCTGGACCAATGACTCCAGAAAGACCAGCCTCAAACTTCTCTTTGGCAACACGCACTCCAGCCTCAGCACCATGAGATCAAAACCCTCCACCGTTTCCTAAAGCTCATCCAAGCAAACTGGGGATGTTCTCCTTCCTGCCCTGTGGGCCTGACTACTCAGATGTTGAGTTTGGAGACCTCCATGGAGACAAGGTGGACCAGGGACTGACACTGATGCCCTCTACTGCAATCTGCTGCAAAGACCTTGCTCTGGAGACTTCATCCCCCACTAAAAGCAGGTGTCCTGGGCTTTGTCCCTGACCCCACAGAGCTCTACAAATCCTGACCATATGCCTGCAGACCCTGAGGAGCTGTGCTCAGTGATGCTAACAGGTTTGGGGGAGTGCCCCAAAAACCGATGCTTTCGGAGACAAGCCTCCAGTGCAAAGCGTGGAGCTCTGGAGCAATGTGGCCATTATGGAGCACCTCTGTGATCTCATCAGGCACAACAGGCAGCTCAAAGACCACAGATCGGGGTCTGATAACAAGGACGTGTGCTTTTGAACACGAGGCGGGAGGTAACAGGCTATGATGTGTCTGAAAGGAGAAGCCCCTACACAGACATTCCTCCAGTCCAAAGCAAGCAGTCCTGAGCTTTGCAGCTGCCAGACAGTGCCCAAATGCCAGTAACAGCAGCAAGTCACTGCCCTGTGCAACCGCAGGATCCTCCAGAGGAGGGCAAGACTCAAAGGGACTCACTCACCAAGATCCCAGATCCCCAAGGCCAGAGATTGCTATCAGGTGTTCAAAACCCAAAGTGAGCGCCCTGCATGCCTGTAAAGTAACAGTGACGACATCTACAGCTGAGAAACGGGACATAAATATCTAGTGCCCGGGTCTCTGCTGTAGACAATCACTGCCTGAACACTGTTTGCCTTTTCCAGGAGTGAAGCACCTGTAACACGTTTGCTAATGAATAGGTAAATCTGACTTATTTCAAGTTACAGTAATGGATAAGCAGGAAAATGGGGCAGGGGGGAAATGAAAAGAGGCTCTGCTCCTGTTTCCAAGGAATAGCTGCCGCCTTCTCCCACCTCAAATTCAGCCTGGCAGCCTCCCTGCTTACTTGGCTTTGAGTTTGCATCTTTATTTACCCTGGTATAACCAAGCATGAAAAGAGCTACACAATGGCTGCCAAAATGTTTGATTGGCACCATGCAAGATGTGAAAGCTGTGAGCCAGGGTCCCAGCCACAGCACGGTGAACTTTGTCACCTTTTGTACCCTTTGGTGCATTTCGGAGCACAGCTTCCTGGCCCCTGCAGTCCATTACGAGCCCTTGCATTTAACACGCAAGAGGAAAGAAGGAGGACAACATGGCCGAGCATTAAGCTTTTCCGTATGGCTGCCTGCCGAGACACCGTGAGGTAAGCATCACGTCCCACAGTGGCTTGCCAGCCAGCGTTAACGCAAAGCGTGGGGATTCGTACCATTCAGCAGGGTGCCAAAATGGATCACTTGCAAGTACTCCGCCTCGCGCATGAAGCCGGTCAGCGGAGTGGCCCAGCCTTCGCTCAGCACCTGCACCCACTGCAGATCCAGCTGCAAAACAAACCCAAATGGCACTCCTGTCACCAGGTCACGCTCAGAGGTTGCTTTTCCTTCCCTTGTGCTGCAACAGCACTCTCATTTGTTTTGCTTCAAATAAAGAACATTCATAAAGGGGAAGCAAGCCATGGTGGGGTTCATTTGGGGGGCTTTTTAAGCCAGACTCACATACTTTCATAGCACAACAGCTTGCGGGGCTGTACTAACACAATGAAGGAGACTGACAGCCCTGGCTTGCTACAGCACAGGGTGGAGGCACAGCAGAAAATGGCTGAGGATCAGGACCACACTTCAGCTTGCTATAAACCACAGCCACAAAAGGACACAGCCATCAGAGGAACAGAGCCCCCTCTAGCAACATCCCTGCCAAAGCTTCTACCCTTCGAATAGCTACATAATGAGTGAACGACAGCACAGCATCCACACATAACGATACCTTAGTGATCTCTACGGATGGCAGCGTCTCTGCTTCAGCTCGGACACTCTGGAGTTTATTTTCAGGTACAAACAGCTCAAGAACATCCTTAATCGAGCCATGGGGCACAATGTTCTGAAAGAGACAAACAGGAAGCAATTGTAAGTAACGTGCTGTTTTTTAAATGCACACCAAAAACTCAGTATCTGAAAAGCAGGTTTACAAGCTGCTGGCAGCGGTGGCATAAAAATGACCTACTTGCGTTTGGAGGAGCTCCACAACCTGCTGAATACATTCAGACACCGATGCAACATTCGTTTTCAACACTAGTTCAGGAGATTCTGGCTTCTCATATTCTGAGTCAATCCCCGTGAATCCTATGGACAATTAAAGCCAGACTAAATTTATTTAATGTAATACTTGGTGCCCTACAGCCAACAAAGCTGTACAAACAACCAGCAAGCATTCAGCCATACTGGGTACTACAAGTGACACTCGTGACAGCAAAATCAGGGAAACAGGATACTCTTGTGCACAACAAAGAGCCTTTAGTAACCCACATCTATGTGCAGAGCTGCAATGACAAGCTATCTGATGCTTTGGAAAGCAAAAGGCAAAATAAGAGCCCAGTCTTCCATACCTTTGATCTCTCCAGCTCTTGCCTTTTTGTATAGGCCCTTCACATCTCTGCTTTCACAAATATTTAGAGGAGCATCTACAAAGATTTCAAAGAAAGGAAGTCCAGCTGCCTCATGAATTTTCCGTGCGTTTTGACGATCCTGTTAGAAGACAGACAGGAAAATCATGTGTGTCCAGATTGCAGCAAGTGCCTTCCTACTACATGACGTGCCCTGGAATTCGACATGGGTAAATTTGTCCCTGGTATAGATTTATTAAATTTACACTAATTCTAATAAGGGTTTTTCATCTCCCTTACCCGCTTTTCTTTAAAGATACTTAAAAAAAAAAATCTACAACTTTGATCTGTTTTCAGCTTTTTCCATCCTAAACATCAAGAAGATCTCTTTGTTAAGCAGGACAGCAGAACTTTAGAACGTGAAAAATTATCTGCCCTGTCTTAAAAAAAGGAACTGCTTGCATCGGCTTGATAACGGTAGCTACTTGGTATTCTCAGGAAGCATAAAAACATAATCAATACTTCTTCAAACAGAGTAGCGATAGCATGGAAAGGCTATTGGTCTCTATTCCTCTTTTCTGCCTCCTAACAAGTTAATAGTAGGAGCCTCTGTAAGGAGATTTGAAACTCCTCTTAGCTTTTAATCAATTTGTAATATTGAATATATTCACATCACGTCAAACTGCCCTCCTGAAATCTGTACTGATTGCATGTAGTTCTGTGTATCGGTGGTGAAAAAAAGGATAGACAAGTTAAAAGGAGTGTCTGATAGCATATATAGGAAGTCCTCTACACAAATCTCTCTTCCCTAGCGCAATCATGAGATCAAGGCTTCCCAGAAAAGAGCAGAATATGATGCAGTGAGTTTACCTTTGCGAAAGGAGAAATGAAACTAGTTATGCAGACGAGCCCAGCATCAGCAAACAGCCTGGCCACCTCTGCGATGCGGCGGATGTTCTCCTCACGGTCCGCAGCAGAGAAACCCAGGTTTTTATTCAAGCCATGCCGAACGTTATCACCATCCAGGGAATAGCAAGGGATGCCATGAGAGACCAAGTACTCTTCCAGAGCAAAGCCAATGGTTGTCTTGCCAGCTCCAGAAAGGCCTGTTGGAGACAGAAAAGTGAGGTTCAAGTCTGAGGTCAAACGAGTGAAAATGACAGCGTAACGCAATACCTCCTGGGACATTGGCAACGAAACTCCTTCTGTCTGAAGTTGCTTTTAAGGAAGGAATGAGGTAGGGAAGCTGGATTCATCTTTTTAGCACACAGCTACCACCACAGAGCCCCGGCCAACCCTTCTCTTATTGAAGGAGTGGCATTAACGCCATGAGAATAGCTGCTGTATCCCAACATCTGGAGGGGTTCAACACAGCAGTGTTGCAAAAGTACCTCTTGCTGGGCCACGGTGGGACAAATAGGTAACAGTAAGTAGGGGAAGCTTGGAAGGATGCTGTTGCCTGTAAGTCTTCAGCATCGTCCTCTTCCTCCTCCTGTTTCCCCTATGAATAGCCAACTGCTCTCCCAGGCTGAGCCCATGGAGAGGTTCTTGCCACAACTGCGTAGGGTGGCACAGGCTCCATCAGTAATTGTCCCTCTGCATCCACGGACACCTCCTTCTGCAGGAGCAGCACCCACAGATCCGTGTGAAAAGGAGCAGGATGGTTGTGTAGACAAGCAGCGCATCTTCAGCTGCCCACATCTCCTGGAGTCATCAGCCAGAAAGAGAACAATCCAAAATCGAGGTGGCTGCTTCCCATCCCAGCTCCATCCATTTGCACAAAAAGCACTTGCTACTGGCTGTGTCAGAAACCAGCAAGTGCACCTGGAGCACCAAACTCCTCCTTCTCTTTGGATGGGGATCCATGTGTTGAAAACTCCTTGAGATGGACCTTGACTTAGGAGAGATAATACCTCCAAACACCACATCTGTCTCAGGAAACACTTAGCCTTGGAGAATCTCCTGTGGAGATATGCCTTCCATATAGTCTCTTAAAATTAAATTGATAGAAAATTAGGAGACCACTGTCCATTTCAAAGAATAAGCGTCAGCCAGAGAAGCTCAAACCTTTCAGACACGGGATCTTTGAGTGATACTTGAAAAAGAAGGAAATTGCCTTGGATAGGGTTTTTGGCTTCAGAAATTATATTAAAGCAGATCAGGTGTTAGCCTTCTTTTCGAAATTAAAGAGGAGAACAAAACAGAAATGTGTTTTAATCCAACATCTAGCACATGAACTGATATGAAGGCAAACCAGAATGGCTTTACAAACCCTTCCAAGCATGTCTTTCAACATTTTCCGTCAGTCAAAGGAAACACCAATATTTAACAAGCAAAGAAACAACCGGACAAGTGGCAAAAGATAGAGTTGTGTAAATATTAGTGGAGCAAAATAAATGCAATTGTCATTTCCAGCAGTCCCTAATCCCTAAACAATGAGTTTATCTTTGAAAGCAGACGAGAAGGGCAACACATTGGAAGGTGTACGAAATGAGAAATAACGTAAGAAACCCGCAACGGCTGTGCAAGGAATCGCTTCCAGTGCAACTCACTGTCTGGGAGTATTTATTCTTCAGACAAGATGACTGCCTTGTTGTGCTGCTCACGAGGTCACTTTAAATACAGTAAACTTAGGTGTCCCAATAAACTTCCCACCAACCCAGAATGAAAACATCCGCATGCTGTTTTGGACAACCCCGGGCACGTTTCACTGCCAAGGACTGGCTGGATTTGAGCCAAGGCTTCCTCAGCCACACAATTGGGAACAAGTGTGACCCTCAGGGCTTCTGATGTGTTCAAAGGAGTCTGATAACAGCTGTGAAATTCATAAAAACCTTAGTTATGGGCAGCAGCTGCCAGGGAGAATATCTTGCTGCGCCAGCACCATGTGTCAGTGTTTCCCACGTGTAAATGTTTTGCAATTACCAGTTCACAAGGAACTTTGATGTCTCCTGCAGATCCCAAATCCCCACCTCCAAGCCACACTCAAGTAAGCAAGTGGGTTCCACATGTGAAGCCACGCTTTCACACCCAGACGAAAATACCTGTTAGCCAAACTGTGCAGCCTCGAAATCCACCCCTGCTACCGACGACTTGTCCTCTCTTACTCCTGCTGACATGATGGGCTTGGTAAACCACATTGGTTGATCCCTGATGAAAAAAAAGGAAAACAAAACACTTTTGTTACCTCGTTGCTCTCTGTACAAAACAAAATCTCAGCCGCGACTAATATAAGGGAAAGAAACAAAAATTCATTAAAAATCTGCATGAGCCATTGCAGCAAACTGGCAGTTTGGTACAAAAGGGAAAACAACGAAGAAAAGAGCTGCCTTTGGCATAAGCTGGATTTCTGTCTGAACAGTGCAGACCCATTTTTTAAAGACAGTATTCGCCTCTGCTCAGAGCCCTTCTGGTGGCAATGCCTTCGTGTCCACTGCTGCTGGCAGCGGCAGAAGGTGGCTTGCTTTGCCGCAGGAGGGCTGCCAGGTGACTGATACACCCGCAGGCAGGCAGGGGAGGACTTGGAGTCCACGCAGAGATACGGGCAGCACACTCCCTGCCTCTTCAGCATTTTAACATACAGGCGGACTCGCCTATTATTTTAATTATGCTTGCAATACAAACGCAACTTAAGGTGCTAATTTACTTGCTGTGTTTAACATAACACGGCTTCTAATAATTGCAGGTGGGGCAAGAAACAGTGATGTAGCAGGGCTGAGCTGAGCGAGACCAGGACCCAGCTGGGAACGACAGTGGGATGGGAGGCAGAGAAAACAACACCTAATGCGTACGCATGCACTTGCTGGTGCAAACAAGAGACCGACACGATGCTGAGCCAGAGGCCTGAATTTTGGTGGTTCCTAATGCCGACCTGCTCTCCACTGGGACGCAAACTAAAACAGCCTGTCTGTGCCCTGCAGCTACAGCAATGGTACTTCAACAAAGACTTTTTGCACATAAAATATCTACAAGACCTTATTAATTGCAAGGATTATGTTTCCAGCTGAGGCAGCCAAAGGAAAAGTCTCCAGAGAGAGAGGAGATATAAATATTTTCTCCCCAGCTGGATTCTTCACCACCGTAGGTTTATCTGTTTCATATCATCAGTACAAGAGCAGGTTTAGGCTTTCCCATGATTTACATCTTGCTATATAAATATTTCTACGTCTGAAGTCACAGCAGGGAAGTGATCATCTTTCATTTGTCCAAGAAAAAAATTTTGACAAGGAAAAAAAACCCAATAAATTAAAAGGTCACTTCTAAATGTGTTAGCAAAATAGCCTGATTTTTTTTCCTGTGCTTGCTGGGCCATTAACACTTTAACACAATTCAGCAAAGGCTTGGTATTTTGTATGCAACAGAGGGCTCTGCCTGCACGGAAAACTGGGTGAAAATTATTCTGTAAAAGAAGAGAAAAAATACCCTCCTCCCCTCACCTGTTTTTATTATTATCTTTCAGAGAGGCCAGCACCCCAGCAAAGACCAATCTCCCACCACAACGATGTATAACTATACTCAGAATTTCATGCCCATTTTCAATTCAGTCTTAGCGAAAGCCTGTAATTGCTTGTGGGCACACTGAACAGCTACCACATCCCAGAACATTTTAACGTACTGGTAAGAATAGCTGTGTCCAAAATAATAATCATAATGGTCATAAAATCTCGCCTCTAAGGTTAACTCTCAGCAAGGTTCAATGTCGGTGCCACAATTGTGAGACTGCACTGGAAGAAGCTCCGGGAGGGAGAAGCAATACCTCCAGAGCTGGCCCAAGGTGACCGATTCCCACCCTGTGTCACCACCATACAACTTGACAGGAAGTCCTGCGCTAAAAAGGTTTTCAGAGCTGTTGTCCCAACCACCTCCAGTGATGCATCTTCTTGGTCCAGGAGTCTCACTTCCCATTTTCATTGCCACAGCCACCAGAGCAGGTCCCTGACATCACTTCCCCCTTCTGCAGTTGTTTCAAATGATAAAATCAATTATCTGGGGGTTGGAGTGTAGGGGACAGACGAGATGCTGTCTTAAACACAGAGCCCAGGTACCACAGCAAAACAAAAAAAAAAAACAAACCCAAAACCTCTCTGGACCTGACCCTGAAAAAATGAGTGAGCCCAACACATCCTGATGACTCAGAAAATAAAAGATAAGTAGCTCAAGATTTGGTTTTTGTGTTTTGGTTTGGTTTGGTTTTTTTGCAGGGGTTGTCAAAAGTCTGTTTGAACATTTTGAGCTTGCAAAGGTGAGACAGCACCACTGTGGTTTAATTTTGGTCCTCAGGGGTCCAAGCTTCAGCAGCGAGACTAAATGAGCACATGCAGAAGAGCCAGCAGCCAAAAATAATCCCTTCTCCCAAGACACACGGGTGTGTTTCTGCTGTGTTTACTCCTGGTTGAGCTCCGGCACTGCTCTGAAATTATGTGTCACCTGGCCAAGGACCCTCAGCAAAGCACGAGTGCCCAAACTCACCTTCCCAACAGCTTGCCACCACTCAGCCCCACAGTGAAACCTCCCCTGCTGCAGCGTAATGCCTGCTCGGTGATTACATGCTCCTCAAGCGTAGTACTCCAAAAACCACAAAACAGGTATTTTGCAGTTTGTTTGCAAACCACAGCATACAAGACTTGATACTTCTGTGTGGAGAAATAAACCTGCACACTTCAAATCTCTCTTTCATGCCCTCTGCATCGGTAGGAACTCCAGCCACATGCTTGCTTTTGCAAAATGTTGATCTGCTGGATTGGTCCTGCAGGAGATGAACTACGATAACATCCATGCCATGGGATGATGCAGGAACTAACACATTCCTACATGGCTGATGTAACAAGATTGTTACGTTAAAAGTACATGTTGCTGTGCTTAAGTCTGCACTGTGCACGCATTTCAGAGCTTTTATTTTGCACGCTGGCATCTTCTGGAGCCTGGGAAAGAACCACTGAGGGTATTTTTGAAATTGAGCAACACTGTCAGACCTCTCCTAGCTGCCAGGAGCTCCGGAGGGTACCAAATCCCTCTGACTTTTTCTGCTATGTTAAATAATCTTACAGGTAAACTCTTTCTAACCCTGCGCAACCGCCTGCCACACGCCGACTCAAATTCTTGTCACCCGCTATGCTGAAAGTAAAAAAAAAAAGGCACAGAGCAACGTGAGCACACAGTGGATAGCTGGGTGGGCAGCTTGCTGGGCCAGGAACAGGCTGCTCAGCAGGAAACACCAACTTCCCACCTAATCAACCACCAGCTGGGACCCGGCTTAGGAAGTCAGAGCTCAAGCACAAACAAACAAGGCACCAATATAGGCTAGGGGTGGACCTGCTGGAAAGCAGTTGAGGAGAAGGATCTGGGGGTCCTGGTAGACAGTAAATTATCCATGAGCCAGCAATGTGCCCTTGTCGCCAGGAAGGCCAATGGAATCCTGGGCTGCATAGGGAAGAGTGTGGCCGGTAGGTCGAGGGAGCTCATTCTCCCCCTCTACTTGGCACTGGTGAGGCCACAACTGGAATACTGTGTCCAGTTCTGGGCTCCCCAGCTCAAGCGGAACAGGGAACTACTGGAGAGAGTCCAGAGTAGGGCAACAAAGACGACCGGGGGACTGGAGCACCTCCCTTATGAGGAAAGGCTGAGAGAGCTGGGACTCTCCAGCCTGGAGAAGAGAAGGCTGAGGGGAGACCTTATTCTTGCTTATAAGTATCTAAAGGGTGGGTTGAAGGAGGATGGAGGCAGACTCTTTTCAGTGGTTCCCAGTGACAGGACGAGGGGCAATGGGCACAAGTTGGAACATCGGAAGTTCCATTCAAACCTAAGAAAAAACTTCTTTACGGTGAGGGTGCCAGAGCACTGGAACAGGCTGCCCAGGGAGGTGGTGGTGTCCCCTTCTCTGGCGATTTTCAAGACCCGCCTGGATGCAGTTTTGAGTAATGTGCTCTAGGCATTCCTGCGTCAGCAGGGGAGTTGGACTAGATGATCTCTAGAGGTCCCTTCCAACTCTGAAAATTCCATGATTCCGTGAAACAGAGCAAAGGCATGACCAAAAATAAGCATCAGCGGCCCTGGAGAGATTTCATCTAGAAAGAACATATACCGCAAGACCATCGGGAGGTAGAGATAAGCAGTGGACGGGGTTTAATCAGATGTGAGGCTGTCCTACTGATTTTGTTCTCATGGTTTTAACCTTGTCATCATAAACCAAACACATTTAAAAGATTATAATCATCATCAAGCAATCATCATTGCAACACACTAATGCCTGAATGTTGGGCCCCACGGCGGGGACAATTCAGGGGCACTGTTAAGTGTTTCTTACAGTAGTCTAGATCAAAGAAGTGAGGTTTGGGAGAGGAACTTCAGCCCCAAACAAGGCTCCAAGCAAGGCAATAAGTGGCAGCGTTTCCAAAGAAGGCAGTAAGAGGCAGCATTGCCAAAGAAGAGCCGTGCAGTCTCTGCCAGCCAGATGGTTAAGCAGGACATTGCCCCACTCCCTCCTTTCCTTGGAAATCTGCTGTTTGGCCACGTCTGCATGATCTCATTCCTCAGCCCACCCTGGCTTAGTTCATCCCGGAAATGAGAAAAAAATAAAGACATGGCTCCAAACCCTGCGCCAAAGCTGCAGTGGACCAAGAAGCCAAATCCTAGTGCTGCTTTCGGCCTTCCCTTATACTGAACCTTTCCATGAGGCTGACAAACTGGGAGACACCAAGATCTGAGGTGTCTTTAAGATCAGGCTTGGCTGAACCACCTGTCAAATGTCTCCTGGCCTGGCTTTCAAAAGGAACGGGCTTTTTCGATCACTACCCTGGTGGGACAAGATGCTCCCCTGCTTTGTGAAAGCAGGTTGCAGGCAGAGGCAGGAAGCTTTTCCTAAGTGATCCTCCTGAATAAAGAGAAGGGGCCTCTGAGACAAGAGAGTCTCAGACCTGTTAGAAATCAGGAACCATCAGTGTCCTCTGCTCTGACAGCTACCACTGCTCAATTCATGGCATCTGAAAAAGTAACCTCAGCTCTTCCTTAAGTATTTGGCCATGAAAGGCAGCAGCTGTGCTTGCCCACATAAATCAAAGGCTGCATGTGACTGCCCGCAGGAGAGGTGTTATCAGGGAGCACCTCCTCTCACCTGAGAGCTAAATGCACCATAACCAGGGGACCTCTCCCAACCATGGCTGACATTTCTTAGGAGCAGAACCACTGCACAATTAACAGAAAATGCACTACATGAACAACATTCAGGGTCATCCCAATGAAGTACACAGATCATCTGCCATCTTCCACTAGAAATTCAAGTATGTATAAACTCTAGACCTCAGGACACAAGGCAGCATCTCCTCCTGCCCCCACATATCCACTTCTTTAGCCAGCACCTGCACGGCTGTGTAACGAACGGGACCAGGGCAAGAGCCAAGTGCGAGTGTCACGTGCCACAGCCAAGGGGTGAAAACGAAGGAGGAGAGATGGGAGCTCAGCAGGACATTCAAGAGATCCCTTAAGCACATACAAGATCCTCAGGCCAACCCTCGCTCAGCCATCCACAGAAGACAGAGCTCTCCAATGCTGCAGGAGGAAAGACTTGTCATTAGAAAGCGGTGCTGGTCATCATGAAGGCCAGTAAGGTCTAAACCAATGTCCTTATCACACCCTTAATTCCTCTCCGCCACTGCGGGAGTACCTCTGTCTGCTGTAGCTGGCACAGACAGGGTGCTGGAAGCAGCCCAAGAGCCACCACTCGTGGCAGGCTGCAGCAACATCCCACTCCAGAGAGTGACTCCCTCCTGAGAACACAGCACAGATCAGCCCAAGAACCATGCCAGCAGAGAAACGCTCTTGTAACGCAGTGCTATTAAGGGCACGTTAGTCACGTGTCCAGCTCATTTAGCAGAAAGGACAGCTTCATATGAACACGGTTAGCATCCAACTGGTGGCTGGCAGCACTCACGGCCCTGGGGAAACCCTGACCCAACAGCGAGGGCAGGGTCAGGACTCTCCCAGCTGCATTTTTATTTATAGGGCTATCTCACATTATTAGGAATATGATTAATTTTTTTCCAGTCAAGCATTTAATACACGCCCTATTTCGGTACTGCAGCCTGGACATCTCTCCAGGAGAAAAACATAACAAAACAAAAAAGCAAAAAATAGAGGCTTTCAAAATGTTTTCAGCTGATCATACATGCAAATGGTAAAAGAGGCTTTTAAAATGATAAAATGATGAAGCAAGCTTTCAACTTTGAAGTCAAACACTTGCTTAAGCCTCTGGAGACCAATATAACCTACTGTTTAAGATCCCCTCCCAAATCCTGCCATCTTATGGGGAAAAAAAAAAAATCTTTTGTCATATCAGTTGAATTTGATACATAAAAATTAAGTTTATGGGACTTTTCCTTAAAAAATTATTTTCTTCTACCAGGGCAATTCCCATGGCTGCTCTTGCAAATGGGGAAGCTGGCATGGAGAAGATAAAGTGTCCATCACCAACAAGGGGGAAAAACCTTCTGTAAACTAGTCATTTGCTGCAGAAAAGCAAAACTATTATACTCAAAAGAAAAGGAGGAAGAAAGGGAAGAGTGGGGTTTTGCTTGTCGAAGCAAAGATTCGATTACAATCATATTGAAGAATGATGGAGAAACCTCGGAGCCTCTGAAGTCCCGATTTAGCTCTTGTAACCCTAAACCTATAGACTTTTTCCAAATTTGAGTTTGATTCACTGAATGGACTAAGGCGGGAAATGCTTCAAAATCAGTTCCACTCTTTCCCAGGGAAAAACCCCACCAAGATAGAGTTACCCTGGAAATTTTGCCCATTTCACCTCCCAGGATCCCAGCATCATGACACGGAGTCTGGCTCACAGGTCCAGACGGGGAAGTGGGACTTCTCAAGCACCCGATGTGTTACTGTACCACCCACCTTCCTGCTTCCTGCACCAGTGTCCACCCTCTTGCCCACAGGCGGGACTTGTCTTGTCTCCCAGCACTCATACATGAGCAGAAATAACGTGTTTTCTTTTTCGACTTAGCTGAGTAACACAGTGACATGCCACCAAACACCCTGCAGAGGTTGTGGGGCTGGGGTTGCCAGCGTTCCCTCGCACCAGGCGGGATGCTGAACTGGGCTCCCTTTCTTCATTCAGTGCTCTGAATAAACCACAGCAGACCTCACTTGCTCCTTGGCACCCTCCGCCTTTGACGCCTGTTACTTTTGGCATCGCTACCTCAGCCCCTGTCCCCTGCCAGGAATATAACACAGAAGATCTTAAGGAGACCAGCAGCGACACCCCAGTTACCCGAAACAAGCAGCCTTTCAGCTTGGAGACAGACAGTTGGAGACGCCAAACATCGCTGACACACAAGGTTTTCAAGGTGGCATTAGCTAAAGTGTTTTTTCTTAACCCGCAGGAATTTTTGAGCTCTTAGCAAGGCCTTATTTTTGATCTTAGCTAAAATATTTTTCTCTTGGTATAAATTTGCATGTTTTGGGTTGCCACAATCAAGTTTTATGCAACCCTGGCAAAAAAACTAAAACCAAAACAACAAAACCAGGCTCACATTCCAGTCACCCTGCAGATCAGATGCTGATTTCTAGACTGTGTGACTTCAAGCCAGCAGGCTGGGTGCTAAAATCTGCCTCTCTGAAGGCACCCAGATCAGGCATTTCTTTATCTCTGAATTAGATGATGTCACTACTCTAATTTCCTCCACACGGGAAAACCAGTGAGTCATTCTGCACTCCTACATTTTCGGGACGAATTTGCAAGGCCGGGACAGATGTTATAAAAAAAAAAATCTTCCCATCTTCATTCCAGAAATCACAAGGGAAAGCTGCATGGGCAACAAATATTTGACAAACAAAGCATCGTCAGCCGCTGACAAAAATAACATTTAAACAAGAAATCCTTCCATGGTTGCCCTATTTTTTATATTCAGAGCAGTTCTGCTAAGTTACCTCCCCTCAATGAACCCGTTTCAGCAGTTCAGCTTGTGCTCATTTTGCAAACAGTAATTTTGACATCGCAAAAGGAGAACTGCTTTGCTTTGATGCCTGGGGTCTGTTACAAGGCTGCTCTGGATCACGCCAAGACCGTGGCACCACCGACAATGTAAAAATCGGTTATCTGGCAAAACGAGGGAACATAAAAAATGTTCTCACTGCAGTACGGGTAAGTTTTGGGATTGAACACCCGTAGAAAGTGATCCAGCACATCTATTTAACCTCTGAGAAAACAAAAAAAAAAAAAGGGAAAAATGCAACCAGAAGGTAGGTGACTAGTTAAAAAAACAGAGATGATGTAGCTCGGTGACCTCCACCGACAAATCCAGTGCCTGGCTGCGCACAGAGCAATGACCAACAGCCAGCTGAGCTGCTTTGCACAGTGCAACCGCATCTGCCTGAGAAATGCTGCACCAAAACAAAGCAGCACAACACCGCTCCCGTACCAGGAAAAACTACCCACTATACATGGCCATGCTTCTGTATCTTCTTTTGGAGGAAAATATCAGGTTACAGAAATGGTAAACTGAGTATCAGTCCCCCAGATTTCAGGGACAAGAGGAAAGGAGGACAAGGGTACAGATTTTGACTGCATATTAACTTCAGCATCAAAAAAATTTTCAGGGAGCAGTTGTATTTACGTGTAATCATTTTTTTTCTTGAATGTGAGATTTAGAAATTTAATTGATGGGTTGTGGCTCTCTATGGTAAATAAGCCACTGTACATGTCCTGTCTCTTACCGTGGCAAGGCAGGCACCCTATCCCTTAAAACAAGCAAAACAGACAGCCAGGACTCCTGCACCAAATACCATGCAAAGAAAAATTTGCAGTATAGTGTCAGGAGATTGTCAGCTAAGCTAAATTTTGTTCAGTTGTAAGACACAATCAAAAACACAAGCTCTGCTGTTCAGAGACACCATGTGGGACACGCTTACCCAGTGTCCCCCAGTAAATGCCAGGAGAGTGATATCCTGTTTCATCAAAACCATTCCCTTTGAGAGCTCCAGAAATTAGTTCAACAAACTAGGACTGTCATTAACTTACCTTTAAAAGCTGAATTGGCATGGTGGCACTGCTCTACCACAAAACACAGCAAGCCATATTCAGCAGTTTTGTGTCCCTATTAACTCAGTTTGCAATCGGTTTTCTAACTCAGAGGCCAACATCTATCCATGGCTACGAGCAGGCTGGTGGGACACCAGCTTCTTCTTCCGCTAAGTAAAAAAGCAGGATCTTCCACCCTCCAAGCTAGCACAGGTTGAACCGAGCCCATTTCGTCTTTAAATGATATGGGCCCAAGTTGTATGTTTTTAACATGCCCATCATATTCCTCTCAGTAAAGAAATCCTGTACCTTTTGTGAAGCTCTAGTGGTTTCATAAGCAGTGGGAGCTACAGAGGATCTGCATTTCAAGCAGTTCGATCAGGTTTTAAAATATATGTTTCTGTAGAAGTACTAATCCTCTTGCGTTTCTTCTCTACAGGACAGCGTGGCAGCCTGCTGAAAGAATAAAGCTGGACACAAGCCCAGGCTGGTGGGTGCTCAGCATTGCAGCCGCATGGTGCTTCTCCCTGCCTCATTCAGTATCCAGGATGGACACGCAGTGTTGAACCTGTGTCTTGAACCCCATGCACTTGACTTTGCAACGGTCAATGGTCGCCAGCAGGCGACAGGCGATCTCTCTCCACCTCAGCGGTCTTTTTAAGGTTTGCAGAGTGCAAAAGCAGCAGCAGGAAGGACTGAGGGGAAACTCAGCCAGAACCACCACACAGGACATGGTTAAATGGGGGAACTCCGCTGCGCAGGCCAAAAGTTCACTTGGCTGGAAAAAATCATTAAGATGAATTCATGGAAGGAAAGTTCATGAAGGACTATGAGGAAGAAAGGCATGGCCTCTGGTACCTCACATTGTAAATCAATGGAAGCTGCGACAATCCACCGTGGCGTCCCAGCCATAAACTCTTCCCTGGCCCCCCACTCTCGGCTGCTGCTGGAAACTACAGACGGGGCCAAACAGACCTTCCCCTCACTAAGTACCTCCTCAGTCTCATCAGTATTTCTGTTGGCTGAAGGGTGGGCTTGTTTTCACTGTAATACTGTTGAATGTGCCACCCTACACAACAAGTTGCAGGAGCCAAGTCCAAGTTGAGGACTCCAGTGTGGAGACACCAGGATGAAAGTTTCCTGCCCCATCTACCTGTGCATCTGACCCATACAAACTGTGAGACAGGCTTTTAATTACGTGAGCACATGTGGTGTTACCTAGACCTTTGCCTAAGTCAGCACCAACTATGCTGTACTATTCTTGAATGAGCGGCTATTCAGCATTTCCCTCACCCCTCCCTAAACCAGCTGTAGGCACAGGTCTTGGTCATTACACACTACTCAAAGGCTGGTTGGGGGACAGTTACACATTTTCTTTGGGGATTATTCTTACTTGGTCCCTCAAAAGTTCATGTAAACTCCCAGTACCTCTCTGAGGGTGGCATCATCTCCAATTTTACAGCCACAGAAGAGTAGCAGAGAGTGAGACAAACAGCATATGAAGACTTGAGCTCCTGCAATATTTAAGCCCTATAAAAATGACACATTGGAAGAGCAGCTCCCCTGGACTTCAGGCTGCATCCCCAAGAGCTCAGTGCTCCTCACATCCATCCCCATGGTCTCAGACCAGCTTTGCAAGGACGGGGGCAGATGCAATGAGGTGCCCCAGCCATGGTTGAGGTGACTTGTCCAGCATCCTGCCCAGGGTCCCTGGCAGAGGCAAGCACGCAACTCAGCCCCCTGCAGCAGCAGTCACCTCACCTCAAATGAGGGGTTTTTTTTCCCTCTTCCCACACCCACTGGCAACACAAACAAATGATCTTCCCATGAGAAGTGCTGGGCAGGCCTGAAAAATGACCTCTTGCCTGACACACTTTTTTGTACCACAATGGAAAGCTGAAAAATGGTTTGATATCAAAGAAAACATTTTGTTCTGCCAGATAGGCCGCAAAGACCTCAAGGCCAGAAAGTCTTGGAAATGCAGGTACAAATGGTTGTTTTCCAAAGATGCACAAAAAAGCTCATCTCAACAAACCCAAAGGGCTGCATTTAAATAGAAGTTATGTTTAAAAAAAAAAACAAAAACCCACAAACAAAATTTATGCAAACCGGCTCCTTTCTCAAGCCCTGCTCTCCAAACAGGCCAACACATTTTGGCACCCATTCAGTAGATAAAACTTTCAACACACATAGTTGTTACTGGGCCAAGCTGTAAGTAAGCGAAAAAGGACTGCTCTGCAAGGGATGGGAGGCAGCACTAGCAATGAGCTACCAGCCCTACAGGCAAAATCCTCACTTCTCAGCATCCCATTTCGTGACGCACATCCATGCCGAATGCCTTGACCTGGCTTTTTTTGCATCCCTCCTTCTGTTAATGACACACTCTAAACAAATTTTGACTTAGAAATGATTAAGCTGTGAGACCATTAAGGAGCTATTCCTCATTTCCCACAGCTGTGATTCAGAGCTAAATCAGAGATAATCATTAGTCACCTCGCTCATAATAATAGTAAATTAATAAACAGTAACCTGAATTACATGGCGTTTCTCTTAATAGACTTTTAAGATACGAAAGCATACAAGCACTGTGACCAAAGTACAAGACCAAGGCAGAGCGTATCATTAGGAACATCAATAAGGGCCCTGCATGCCACTTATCTTTTGTGGGTGCGTACAGCTGCAAGTTTATCTAAAACACTTGATTTCAGATAGGCGAGGCCTTTTCATTTTTAAAGGCTATTTAAAGACACCCTCCAGGATCAACATCAGATCAGTAAAAAAAAAAAAAAAAAAAGAAGCAAGTACTTCTCTTGAAAACCCTCCAGAAAAACAAAATCCCCATGGCCTAAATCTAAGCTGCAGCTGCAGCGCACATGTCTGGGTGGTGTGGGGTCTTCAAAATCATCTGCTGTCTTGCCTAAAACCACTTGTAGGGGCTGTCCAAGGAGAGAGCATGGATGGAAACCTATGCCTGAGTTACAGGTTTTGGCAGAGATTTGTAACTGGCCGTGACTTAATCGGCGCAACCTAAAAACTAGATGAGGCTGGAGTCTGTGTGAGTCCAGCAGCAGGACAGGAAACAACATGCTGACTCAAAGCGCTTTGACTCGGAGCTGGAGAAATTACCGTCGGGTTTAGAGGTTTAGATGCCCCAGCCACCACCCCAAATGGCACCCACCATGCCAACCATTACCACCACCAGCAGTGCTCAGCTGTGCTTCTCCAAACGAGGCCCCTGGGAGATGAAGAGAAACCCCGAAGAGCCACTAGTCCTGTTGGGAAAGCAAAAGATTAACCTCCGAGCACACCCGCAGGGATCAGGCCTGACCTACCTGCCTCCCCTTGGAGGGAAGGGGTGTTCAGGCAGGAACCACCTGTCCCAGCAGAAAAACCCTTCCACTTTTTCACATGCATGCACTTCTACAGCCCTGGGAGATGCACGCAGCCGGCTGGAAAACATACCCTGCTGCTCCTGCTGCCACGGCACTACCAGGGGACACCAGACAAGCCTTCCTGCACTGTCCACCAAGGTCCCCAGCTTGCAGCTTCTGAGGCTGGACCGCACCAAGCTGATCATTTCATTCCCCATCCTCTGGACAGCTCAGCCTCCCGGAACCATGGAAAGAAAGAGGCATTCATATTTAGGAGCCTGCGACTTTTTCTGGCTTTTCTTCCCCAAAATTCCCCAAATTGAACATCCCCTCTCTTAGAGAGCAGGGTATGGTTAATAAACACAGGTTTGGCACGCTGACAGCACCACAAAACAGCGCAAGTTAATGAAACAGCAAGGTGGGGGCAACAGACTGGAAAGGTAACTTTTTAATAGCAAAGGACTTCAAAAGAAATGGGGAGAAAAGGGGAGAGAGCCATAGGAAACAGAAGTCGAAATAACATTGAAATAACAGCATGTCGAGACAGTTAATCTGCTGACCTTTCTGTGATCTTCGAAGAGACATAAAGCAAAAAAAAGTGACAGAAAATGAAATAAGAAATACTAAGCACACGATGAGTAACTAGAAAACAATCACCTTTTACTGTCATGGTGCAATGAGTTAGGCATTGTGTTTCACAAAATAAATCATGGCGGTAAACCCAAGACTTTCGAATCGCTGGATAAAACATCAGAAACATCGTAATGAGTAATTCAACCCAGACCAAGCCACACCAATTCCCTGAAATCAGGGCTCTGCTGCCTGCTGCACTGTCGCCTCTGCAAGGGTCACTGCGATGAGCTACCCAGAACCACTTTGAACATAAACATCCATAAAGATGTTTCTGTCTTTACGTTCAAGGCAATAGTACCAAATAAGCGTGCAAGGAGATGAATGCATAGCTTGGGGGGTTTTTAATAAACTTTTTATTTTACTTTGCTTTGCAATTAAACTGATGAAGCTGTACATATGTTACTGCGCAGCCTGGGATATCACTCAGTCCATCTGAACTCTGCTCTATGGCTGCAGTTTTTTCAACATGAGAATACGTTTTAGGCAAAGAAACTAAGCCTCTTCATATGTCATCGGGGTTGTCATCTGATCTTGTGGGGTTTTTCCTTCTCTTTAAAAAAGTTTTTTAAAAAAATCTAACTTATTTTTACACATTAATTTATCTTTAAATAAGACCATGTAATTTGCAACTATGCATTTAAGCCCTACACAAGCAAAACTGAACTATCAGAAGTTACAGCTTTGTGATCCACCGGGCTACAGAAACAGCATCCTGGTGCAAGCAGGGGATGCCGCATGCCATGCCATTCAGCTTCCTGGAGACACTGTTATGAGACCAGACAGATGACAAAGCTGTAACACTTACCCTAAAAAAGGCATACTGGGCTTTCATTCTCCCCTAACCACCTGTAAGGACATCCGAAGAGAAACTCACTGAAAGCAGCCAGCAAGGATGACGTCTGCTCGCTGCCAGGGCAGGACTCTGGCAGCCGGCTCTGAATGCCTCAATCTCATGAGATACGTTGAGCTGCATTTTCCATGCACCCACGGGGACATGCAAGCCATGCAGCCAGTCACCCCGGCGAGGGGCCAGCCCTTCCAGGGTAGCGCCATGCCTGTGGGTTTGGGCTCTGTGGCAAGCTGTTTCCCCAGAGCACACTGCACTATCTGTATCCTCCTGCTCGTTATGAAAACGCTGCTCAGTGGGGAGAGGTAATGAGCTGCGGAAATATCAGCGATGCCGCAGGTGTAGGGAGAACAAGCTGCTATTTTGACCGGGCTAAAAGCACTGCTCAGCCCTGAATGCTGCGCTGTGCAAGAGCCCACACAATAAACAAGGGCAGTCCCACAGCTCCATGCTACTCACTGCAATTACTTTACGGTGTACTTACTCCTGAGAACAGGACTTTGCCACCGGGGCACACAGGAGGCCTGTGTAAGGAACATTAAGTCTTTAAGGTCATCATTAAAGGCCGTTCTTCTCCCCAGAAAGTCCATCCTGAACTGGTGAGAAATAAATGCTTTCTGTCAATGAGGTCTGTGAATGGAAGGATGCTGCCCAGCACATAGAGGACTTCATGTCTCTTGCAATGTCATGAGCAGAAATGAAGAGAGCATTTCCATACTAACCAGCCAAAGAGAGATTCTTTCACACCGAGTCTTGGGTCTTCAGCAGAATTAAGGTGCCTTGTTCGTTTTTAAGGACAACACGTGGAGAAATAAAACATTTTAAGTTTTCTTCTTCGTACCTTACCATAAGCTTCTATTAATAAACAGGTGTGCAATTAAAACATCCTCAAACTCTAGAAAGTGTTCAGGCTGTATTTAGGTTTTAAATCCTGGGCTTATAATTATTCAATTTCCAAAATGAGGAGCATAGGCAAATAACACAGCCGGTCTGTCTTGCAACAGCTAGCTCTCCTGCCCCTTTCAAAAGCTGACAGCTAAGCAACATCACCTGCGAAAGCCATTTTGACATATTCTCAGACAGTGAATAACACTGGAAACACCCAGCCTCACAAAACCTTGTCTGCAGGAGAAACATTAACACATCACCCACACTGTGAAGAAGTGGTAAAAACTGAGATTTTATTAGTAATAAGGATTTTTATGAGTAATAAGGATTCACCTTACTGGGAAAATGAAAAAGTGGAATTAACTAAGGGGCAACAGAAGGATGAGCTGCCGTACTAATAGGGAGCTCAGTAGGACAAATTATTCTGTGCATCCCATCTTCTTCATCTTCCAACAGACCCATCTCGGTTGTTGCAGCTACAAACGGTGTCATGGAAAATTCACCACCACATTAAAACTCCTCTGAGCTGCAACATTGAGGCTGCTAGTTGCAGGACCACATTGTGCTGTTGCCTGCTCTTTCGTTAGGCAAAACCTCTGATGCGCTGTCTACACCTCAACCCTCCTGAACCACACCACCTAACTGCACTGAGACTGCCCCCAATTGTCCACGTATGTATGCAAATAACTGTGCTGATCCAGGAACCCCTATCAAAGTGAAATGTCTTCCCCCATACCTTTAATATCAACTTGAGATGGCTGAAACCCATGAGCCGCTGAGAGCACGTTAGGAGAGAGAACTTCATCTACACTCTGTGCAACACATCTCCCTGGTGACAGACCAGGAGGATCACTAATGGGATATCATCCCTGTTTCATCAGTTACCAAAACTTCTCGTAATTAGTGAAATCATGCCTTTTCTCATTCTGTCACATACCTGGCAGATAAGCACATGAAAACACGCCTACAGCTGTCAACCAGATAGCACCTGTTTTGACAGTCACGGTACAAAGGTCAGCCACAATCTTGCTTATAAAGGCCATTTTTCCAGCCCAGGGTGGAGACAAAGGAGAAGGATTATTCTGGAAGTTCAGTAATGTCTCCCTCCTGTCACAGCAATAAACAAAACTCCTATACAAGGCTCAAGTCTTGCACCTCCCCTCCCTGAAATAATCCCTAAACCACAGGTTTCCACGTTTCCAAGAACGCCCTGCTGCACAGGCGTGCTTTGTTATGCGTGGTTTTGGTTGCATTCCTATCAGTGTGTCCGAAATATATTAAATCCATCTGAAAAATTTACAACGAGATTAAAAAAAAAAAAATCAACCAGCAAAAGCAGCCTGAGAGACTTACGTCAAGATTTCTTATGGTTCTGATTTAAAACCTGGAAAACCTATGTGCAGCCAGAGGGACCCAGACCTCCCATCCCAAATCCAAGAAGTAAGGGAGGGCAGCTGGCAAGCGGAAAACTATTTCTCGCCGTGACTGTGATTCGCAATTTCAGTTTCCAACTGAATTGTGCTCCGGCTATTATTATTTTTCTTTGCTGTGCGTTTTATTTTTTTTTTTTAAAGAACTGGCTCCAATGCTGAAAGCCGGCCGGCGGTGGTAGCGACTGTCTCGCCAGCTTCTCCCCCCGGGTTGGGACCCGGGCAGAGGACACCCGAAAAGCGGTGAGGGAGGCAGTCGCTCAGCCTCCTCGCTGCCTCAACCTTTGGGCTCTCCCGGGAGGTTGCCGGGCCGGCCGCTCTCCCCGGGGACCGGCAGCTTTCGGCACAGGCCGTTTGCTGAGCGCCAGCGGCGGGATACGGGACCGACCTGCGGGGCGGCCGGGGCCTTGCCCAGGTGCTCGCAGGACGACGCGCCTCGCCCACCCGTTCGCACCGAGGGGGACCGACTCGCGGCGAGAGCACTCGCCCTCAGCGCCCAGCACCGCAATCCCCATGGGTTTTCAGCTCCTTCTGCCAGGCGACGGGCGCGCCCCAAGAGGAAAAATCCGGGTCCGGTCCCGGCGTGGAGCCGAAGGCGCCCACCAACATGACCCGCTCGATCCCCTGAGCCGTGGCAGCCCCCGCCCTCCAGCGCTGCCCGCCTTGCGGCGAGCCCCCGCTCCCGTGGGGAAAGCGGCGACGCCAGGGATTTAGGGAGAGCGTTTCCTCAGGGAGCCGGACGCGCCCCACGGCCCCCTCAGCCCCAGCCCGCCACCCCCGCGGCGCGGCCCTACCGTCTGCTGCCGGCTCGACATGGTGACGGGCGGCGGGGCCAGGCCGGGCCGGGCCGGGCCGCGGCTATAAGGGCACCCGCCACACGTAGCGCGGTCCTGGGCCGGCCCCTCTCGCCCTGAGCCCGCCCCCGCCACCTCCTTCTCCTCCTCCTCCTCCGCCCCGTCCCGCGGCGAGGGGAGGTCGGCAACCCCCGGGGCGGGGAAGCGGGGCCGAGGAGGGAGCAAGGCCCCGGCCCGGGGAGGGGGCGCTGAGGTACGGGGGCATGTCATGGCTACCCCGAGGGACACAACCCCCCCCCAGCGTGCTGGCTTAACACCACGCATTTAAATTCCCTGAAAGTTTACTGCTGGGGGGCTCGCCCGATGAGTTTGGGCTCAGCTATCATAGAAGCATAGACCATCTAGTTCCAACCCCCCTGCCATGGGCAGGGACACCTCCCACTAGACCAGGTTGCTCAAAGCCCCATCCAACCTGGCCTTGAACACCTCCAGGGATGGGGCATCCACAGCTTCTCTGGGCAACCTGGGCCAGTGTCTCACCACCCTCACAGTGAAAAATTTCTTCCTGAGATCTCATCTCAATCTCCCCTCTTCCAGTTTGAAGCCATTACCCCTCATTCTATCACTACATGCCCTTGTAAAAAGTCCCTCTCCAGCTTTCAGACACTGGAAGGCCTCCCCGGAGCCTTCTCTTCTCCAGGCTGAACACCTCCAACTATTTCAGCCTGTCCTCATAGTACAGCTGCTCCAGCCCTCTGATCATCTTCATGCCCCTCCTCTGGACCTGCTCTAACAGGTCCATGTCCTACTTATGCTGGGGGCTCCAGAGCCGGACACAGTACTCCAGGTGGGGTCTCACCAGAGCAGAGTAGAGGGACATAATCCCCTCCCTCGACCTGCTGGCCATGCTGCTGGGGATGCAGCCCAGGATGCGGTTGGCCTTCTGGGCTGCCAGCGCACGTTGCTGGCTCATGTTGAGCTTCTCATCCGCCAACACCTCCAAGTCCTTCTCCTCAGGCCTGCTCTCCATCCATTCTCCGCCCAGCTTGTGTTCGGCCAGCACACCTGCAGACACAGAGCCAACAGGCAAGCTGGCTTCCTGCCACTAGAGCAGGGAAAGGCCTGTTTGGCTGCTGAAATGTAGGGCTGTTTGGCGTTTTCCACCGTTGGAAAAGCTCAAATCCCAGAATGTTGCTGAACCGGAGGACAGGCAACGTCCTGGTGGAGGGAAACCACACCACATCCTTGGGATGGCCCGTGAGCCAGTGACAGAGGAAGAAGCATTCCCTGTGGGTAATTCTGCACATTGTGTTATTTGTGTGCACCTGGGGATGCACAGCCCGATCCAGCATGGCACTTGTCCTCTGACCACTTCCTCCTGATCCCTACCCATCCATCCAGGAATCCAGCCTAGGGCTATGCAAACAGTGCTGCCTCTCCTCTAGGAGGAGATAACTCACTTCTAAACATGGCCAGAAGACCAAGTGCTCTCTCTAGGTCCAACACGCAGAGAGCCTGCTTTGGGTGTGGGAGTTGTGGGCATCTCCTGGTACCTGTTAATCACATAACTGCCAGAAGACATGCACCTCCCTCACTGTAAAAATACTCCTGTTTCATCTCTATCCTTCGTTCTGGCAGAGCTTAAAATGCTGGTGCCCTGAAAGATGCCCCTCGATGGAAAAGGAAAGAGACAGGATTTTGCAAAGCTCCCCGAGATAAGTGGGAGAAGGACCCTTAAGACAGAACATGGAAAACCTCAAGGGAGAGATGAAAGGAAAGAGAGCAGAATAAATGGGGTTCCTCAAATGAGATCTTGCTGGAGGAGGAACAGGGCCCAGTGTGGGAAAGGAGGAGCAGGGACAACATGGAGGTGGGGGAATGGGGCTGGAAGGGGGCAAGCAGCACCTGTTCAACCACCTCCTGAAGCCAGGCAGCTATTACAGTGCTATCAGCTATCAGCTGAACTAATCGCCAGTGTAACTCCAGTTAAACCCATGGTATTTGGGATTAACTTGGCTAAATAATACCAGGGTAATTTTTTAGCATCTCTCATTTTGCACCTTTCCTTAGATTGGTTTTTCGATTGTCCAGCTGCAGATTAAGTTCCTGCCATAAAAACAATATAGCATGGTTGGAAGAACAGGCAAACAAGCCTGAACACATTATCTACTGGAGAAGCACATCCTGGTACAAGGAAACCTCCCGCAACCATTGCCTAGCCAGGACACAGGCTACGCCTCTTCCCCTGGAGGACACCGGGCAAAGGACACGTTAAATGACTGAAAGTCTGGGGGTGCACAGCAAAACGGCATGAGCTGCTCAGCTTTCCTGCCAGCGTGGTGGCATCCAAGCATTATCCAAGGCTGCTTAGTCTGTTGCTCAGAAGTGACTTTATGCCATGCCCAAATGAGAGCACCCAGAGTCAGAATCTCATCTTTTATTTGCACATGGATTTGAGTAAATTTGTTATCGTGAGAGCTTCAGAACTGATCAAATCAATGTTGACCTGGCAGGAAAAGTATGTAAAATCTCAGGGAAAATAACGGTGATTACAGATTAACCATAGTTGTCATTGTATTTGTGGCTCTGATCTACAGGAAGAGCCTGTTACTATCTCTGATGAGTTAATTATGTATCTTAATTTCTATAAGTACTTTACACTCTTACCATGTTACTTTTCCTTTGTGTACCTTCAGGAAAGAAAAAGGGTTGAAAACGTGCCTGACAGACCAAAGCAAGCAGGGAAATACGTTTACTAAGGAAAAAGGAGCAGCAAGAAGGGGTCTGTGTAAAAGAAAAGGCAGAAAGAGGGGCTTCCTACAGCACTGTAAATCATTCTGGCCTGATATACAACTAGCTCCACTGAGGACGTTTTTGAAGGAAAAACAGTTCTTTTTCATTAAAAATGAACAGTAGAAAGGTCAGTGGAAATACATAAAACTCGTGTTACTACGTAACAGAAAAAATAGCATTGAGAGCATGTAACACCTCCATGTTTCCCCTAGATACCTATCAGTGAGACAGAAAACGAGTCAACGTTATCTCCGTTTGTTGCATCATTCTTCATTTCTTACTTCATTAAAGTTATCTCCCTTCTAGGAATTAAACTGACTGCTCATAACCTGCCTGAGAATTTGAGCAAATAACATTTTGTGTATAAAGATCAAGGTTTTTTTTCTCCTCTATTTTCCCAAGCACAATGCAGAAGACGGTATGAACTTCTGCAACATTAACTTCTAATATTTAAATATATATGGCTATTGCCTCAAGTTTTAATTTGTGTGTGCTTTTCAAGGAAGTAATTGATGAAATAGAATCCGAAATTAAGCAAAAAAAAAATCTAGTTGCTTACCTCAGACATGCAAATTAGTGACAATTAATTTTCATTAAAGAACTTCTTGGGCTATTTAACAAGCTGCAAGAGCTTCAGCCTACCGCAGCTGGGAAAAGCAGCAGCACCACAGCAAAGCAGGCAGGGGGTCAGAATCTCTGTAGATGGAAGGGGGAGAAAAAAAAAAAAGAAAAAAAAAGAAAAAAAAAAAGAAAAAAAAAGAGGACACTGGAACAGCCTCTCTGCTTGGTAAAAAGCAGCTTCAGGAATGATTTGGCAGTTTCTGGGCCCTATTACATATGCTAAAGCATTACAGGGAATATTTTTATTTGCAAGTATTCTCACTCTGCTTACAGGATCAGAGACTTTTGTTCCTCTCCTTACTGGGAGAGACAGAAGAAAGTTATGCCTCAGGTATCTGCCCTTGTGCACGCAGAATGGGGAAAAGCCTGTATTGCCCTGACACCGAGATCTCAAAGAGGCAATAAATCTCTAGACAAAAAGCTTTCTTAAGAGCCCATTGTGCAACCTACTGTTCCACTAACAGGACCCACAGAGAGCAAAATCTATATATAACTCCACCAAACAGGCCTGGTGAGCAGCTGCTTGTGAGGCGTTTACAGTCATTTTCCCACTTCAAAATCCACCACAGCACCTTCCTAATCAAAAACCAACCCCATCCCAGTATAACCCAAGAAATTACCCCAAAGTGCCAAGGCTCATGCAAACGCTTGCAAGCCAGGCACGGCTGCTGGTTTCCTCCATACCCACCTCGTGTATTCTACCACGTGAAAGATATAGAGGGGGAGGTCACCATCCCTGATTTCGCATGACTATATACTCTTAAATCTTTGTACGTATTCCCTTTACCTTCCTGATATCTAGCTGGATATCACCCAAATTACATCACCCAAATTAACATCACAGCCTCAGGAGAAGGAGCCCAAAGATCAGCTGCAACATTACTAGTGACACCATTCCCTCCACAGCTCCCACCTGCTCTGCGTTGTACATTTGGCAAAGCAAGAGCAAAGGATGGAGGAAGCAGGAAGGATGGTTGAGCTTGAATTTGTGGGCCATGGAAGCCAAGCTCTCCCGCACGGCAGGGCTATGCTAGCTAGATCCCTGTGCTCAAACTACTCCGCTACTAGACTCTCTCTGCTTTGTTTTATTTGCTTTCCTAGCATCCAGGAACCTGCAGATGAAAGCTTCAGCTTCAGTGCCCTGCTTAGTTTTCCAAGTGATGGAGACAAAGTCGTCATCTTCAGGACCGTTTCTTCTCAGCTTCTCCAGCTTTGTTCGCATGACATTTTCCTACACGATCAGTGAAGTGCCTGCGCTTCCATGCTCCCCCAAGTCCACAGCCACCACAGCATTACTCTGAGTTCACTCACCACCTGCCAGCAGTGAGGAAGAGATCCTACAGAGGACAAACAGCCTAAAGACAGCTCTCAGGAGGGAGCCCACGGGGTAAAAATCAGCAGAGAAACATCTAAGAAAGGCAAACCCAGGCTCAGCAGCTTTTGGTCATACACAGCCAACAAAGTCCCAGGGAAAGCCGTCACCCCACCTAATGGGCCGTCCTTCAGTCACCAGGAGTCTAACAAATTCTGCTCATCAAATACTGAATGCATTAACATTGGTACCTTTGAAAATGAAGTATTTCACAAATGAACATATGTAATACCTTTGGCATCAGTGTGCAAATATACCAGCTCTGATACTGAACTGCCCCAACAAGCAGTTCCAGCTTATCTAACTCACCTTTCACCCATGGCTTTTCACAAATAGTTTTGAATCCTGTGTATAAGTCAAGCCTGGATTTGCAGCCCTAAAACCTCACTCATGAAACATCAAATCAGAAAGTTTTATAAACTACAAAAGCAAAGCAAAGCACAGTATGTTGGAAGCACCAGAGACATGGGCTGGTAGGGCACTAGCTTCTGGCATAAGCAATTAAGCCTTTTAATGAGACCAGGAAACATTATTTTTTCCTCTCCTTGTTCTACAATTCAAACACGTGGGATCATCCTGAACTTTCAGAAATCTGTTGGAGATAAACAAAAGCTCCAGAGTGACAACAAATCAGCCACAGAAACCTCCAGCACTGGCAACACCCACTGCTGTTGGGGACTACTACAGCCAGCCAAAAACCCTAAGTTCAAAACCAGTTTGCCAAGATTTCACAATGGGAGAAGTGAGCCCAAGACAGGAACAAGCTTTGCACCAACCTCAGTCTTTGCATCTTTAAAGCACCATTCAGAAGTCAGGAAGACAAAACACTGCTCTCATTGTAGAATAAAGAGGGGAGGGAGAAGAGCAGAAGAGTATCATGGTAATCAATGTCTTCTGATCACAGAGGCAGGAGATCTATTAAAATTCAGCTTAAGCTCTCAAACCTCTTTGCATCCTTCTGTAGCTCACCACCACATAGGCTGAGAGAGTTGGATTTGTTCAGCCTGGAGAAGAGAAGGCTCCAGGGAGACCTTACAGCCCCTTCCAGTATCTGAAGGGGACCTACAAGAAAGCTGGAGAGGGACTTTTCACCAGGGCATGGAGTGACAAGGTGAGAGGTAATGGCTTTGAACTGGAAGAGAGGAGATTGAGATGAGATCTCAGGAAGAAATTTTTCACTGTGAGAGTGGTGAGACACTGGCCCAGGTTGCCCAGGGAAGCTGTGGCGGCCCCATCCCTGGAGGTGTTCAAGGCCAAGTTGGAGGGGGCTTTGAGCAACCTGGTCTAGTGGGAGGTGTCCCTGCCCATGGCAGGGGGGTTGGAACTAGATAGTCTTTAAGGTCTCTTCCAACCTAAACCATTCTATGATTCTATAGCAGGACAAGGGTGAAGAGAAAGCTTTTAACAAGCTGCTATCTTTACAACTACCTCCGCCCCTAATGACAATTTAACAGCCACCTTCATGCTCCACACAACGCCTATTGCCGGGCACATGCGCTGCCCCCTATCCACCGACACACTTCTCATATTGCTTCAGAGCTCACTTTAAACAACCCAGATCTGGGATTTTTTAAAATCACTGTGCCTCAGTGACACAAACCACTAATGCTCACCATCAGGCTCTTACTTTCCTACACGCCCTCCAGTCTCTAACTGACAGCTCTGAACGTTCCCAGTACAACTGGTCCAGCCATTGGGACGGCATCCCCACACAGCAAGCTCATACACAGCAAATTCCCATAATCATTAGGGAAATGGTAATAACAAAAACCATGCAATCACACAGCTGATTCTTTCACTCTCCTTTTTAGAGCAGGTACAAACATTTGGCCTATCCTTCGAGCACCACTCAACACCCAGACCTCTAAGTTCTGACAGGGGTGCTTGATTTTTCTCACCCACCTCTTTATTCTTATTTCTCTTTTTTCCTTATTCATATTTCTGTTTTTTCCTTTGGCTGTCTTTAAAAACCTACAGTGCCTCAGAGATTTCTCTGCCAGCCCTGCAGAGCCCAGAGCAGTCTCAGCTCCATTTTGCAGATGAACTGCATGCTCTCCTTGCATTTGTATGCCACAGCTACAAGAGCAGCAAGGGGTGATGCAACCAGGACAAGCAAAGGATTTCAGTCAAATGAGAAGGCAATTCAAAGTGCATTACAAACGCAAGCCATCACCCAGTTGGGGCAGAGGTGAGGCTCCAAACCATGATCCAAATGGCTCCATGTCCCAGTATGGATGCTAGGCTGTACATGCAGCTTCACCTAGTGAGCTAGCATGGAGATGATCAGGCAATGGCTGCTTTCACAGCAGAGGAGCTGGTGTTCATCTCAGGACACAGACACACAGGTTGAGGTTTTGAAGACACAATGCAGAGATGGTGCAGGTGGTGGAGCAAAAAGCCACTGGGCAAACACAGAATGAGAATTGAAAGGGCTTTTATTTGCCTGAAGGCTGCTGGCACTGCCCTATCTTTAGGCTGGATCTCAGCAAGACAAATATAAAAAAATATATCTCTACCGGGGCTTGGATGACATTCTACAAAGAAAGGAGTATTTGTCAGGAAAATGGCAGCAGAAATAGCCAGCAATTTCTGACTGACTTTCCACAGCTGGTCAGGGCAGCTTGTAGATCCAAAGATGGAGGAGCGGAGCCAAAGCAAGTCTTTGACGCTGCAGTTTGCTCTACTCATAAAAGTGCGCTGTTTTGTTTGCACTCACCTTGAATGATGAAGTAGCAACAATCAACTTTACAAATCTCTTTGGGAGCAAGGCAAGGGTTCATATCTTTTTGTGGTGTGTCATATTGCAGTAAAGATATTTATTTATTGTGTGTAATTTTCTGCTATAGGTCCCTTGCCTTTGCCCTATGTGACTTCTTGTCCCTATCACAGACTTTGGCCCGTATCCCTACCTTGTCCCCTCTACAATACTGGAATAAAGATCTCGGTTCCCGAAATTAGCTAAAGGCTCATTTTCACAGACTCACTTTCCCTACAGACTGCTGCAATCTGGGAATTCAGGTGAGGAGATTAAAAGCCACATATGTCTTCTTCCAAAAGCAGGTTAGCACAGAAAAAGGCATAAGAGAGCCAGCCTGGCATCTTTGTAGATAAAACTGCCACCAAAGCAGTCACAATGGAAGAGAAGTCAACACAGGTTAAGGAAGGGCCAAGGAAACCCAACCTTTCTAGGGCCAGGTAGTGTTACAGCTGCACAAGCATGGGCAGGTAGCAAAGTTGGCTCCTATCACAACATTTTGAAGTCTTCAGTTCATCCTCATCCTCTTGCGAAGAAACCAGCACTGCACAAGAACAGCTCCTACCCATCACTCCTTCCGTCTCCAGCCTGCAGGCAGTTACGAACACAAGCTCTCTCTAGCACCAAGCACTTTTTCAGCCAGCACAGTGAACAACCCCACCGGTATTCACTGGCTTTGCTGTTCACCTGTTTTCATCTGTCTTTACACCTGTGCAAGGACAGATGATTTAGATCTGCAATACACCACTGAATTTTAGCACTTTTTCCTCCATGCCATTTCGTAGTGTAATTAGTTAGCCTGCCTGGTAACCTGTGTAACTAACCAAGACAGACATACCCTGCCACCAACTAAGATAAATGACCATTCCTACAGGAAACCATGTTAAGGAAAACTTCTGTGAGACTTCAGGCTTGGTGAACTTTATCACAAGTTTGTGATTTTTAGAATAATGCAGACAAGTCTTTTTACCATTCTCCTAGAAAAGCCATCCTTAATTACAGGTGATAAGCTTTAAGAAATCAGGGTGTCATTATTTACTAGTTGTGAAACGTGTTGGGTGCTTTATCCAAACACACCCATTTTATACTGAGAAGTAGTGTCTTTGAAAATGCATATTGTATACAAGGAAATACCAGAAAATAATGTTTCTTTTCTTCTTAGCTTTTTCCTTCAAGTCACTAAGAAAACGCGTGAGCCCATGCTGCCGACTGTGTGCCAGGAGTCCCTTGGCAAAGGAACAGCAAGTGTTCCACTCCTCCCATGAACCTCAAGCATCAACTGAATCACTGGAACAAAAGAAGGATCAGGCAAAGAGCAATGAGAACAAGCACATCTTCAGCGCTTGCAACCCAGCAGAGCTGACCAACCAACCATGTTGCTCCTGGCAGCTGTCACAAGGGAGAAGAGACATGCTGAACGTCTTATTTTGTCGTGGCTGGGCCCAGCAGAACCAACGTTCTACCAACACACTTCATAAAAGGGCCATGGGCACGTCTTGACACACGATTGTCCATCAGCTCACCCCATGTCCAGCCAGAAGGCAGATGACACTAGCAGTTTGGTGGTTCACATCAGCCCAATTCCCTCAACAGAGCATACCTGGGTGGTGGATGGCCCTGCTTTTGTAAGTCATGGATGGCATTAGACTGAGCATGTACGTACCTCCTCCAGGTGTGCTTCAGTAATCCGCTCTCCCTCCCTCACAGTCCACCTTTAAAAAGCCATTAAGAGTTAAAAGAATACAGGGCACTGAACCAAAGCAACAACTATCAGGCATGTTCTGCTTGCTGAACAGAAACCAAGAGACTTGACTGAACAGCAGGTTTCCTGCTCTGAGTTCAGCTCCATTCAGGCTTCAGCAGAGCATGTCACCTGGAGTTACACTGCTGACCCAGCCACTCAACCCCTCTTGTCAGTATAAAAAAGGGAGAAAGAAGAGCATTTTGTTTATTTGTTCACCCTGCTTTGTTTTGTGCTGCCCTTGAGCTACCGGTTTATGTCATCGTCAGAGAAAACTTGAGTTTGGGGCACTGGGGGCAGCTGGCAACAAACAGGTAACTTTGTCACTCAGATTGAACTGCTTGGGAAGAACCTCAGGACGTAAAGAAAAGCTTCTTTCTCAAAACGGGTTAACAGCCCTTTAACTTTCAGCAGGATCAAATGTCAGTTGACATTCATGCTACAGCAAACTAAATGGCTCCAATAACCATGATACAGTTGAAGACAACCTGAAAGCTCTCCATTGTCATATGGGATGGAAACAATTTCTCATTTACCATGAAAGCTGTCTCCTCCTGTTTAGTTTTCTGATCTGAAGGCTGCACCTGAGAGCTTAAGTAGGGCACACAAGCCTCTGCAGTTAATTTTGTCTTGCCTCATTCAGCTGGAAGCCTGCAGCCCAGAGCACCACCTCCAGATTGGGCTTTCACACCCATCTTGAGCCCCATGCCAAAAGCTGGTTTGAGTCAGCAGATGCAGCACCTTCTGGAAAAAAATAATAATAATAAAAAAAATAAAATAAAAAGGACTTTAACTTATCAAGAACCCATTTGATTTATTACCTCTTTCCTGTCTGACCAGGGACATAGGGCACACGGGCACAGGACAGTCAGGCCATGTCACACTGGGAATGGCATTCACTACCAATTTTGCACGGCGAGGTTTTACAATCAGAAAGCATAGAGATGGAGAAAAGGGAGATCTGTTGCTGGGCAACACAGGAGTATCCATCTCACCTGACCTCAGCCCCAGAAGAAGAAAGGCAAAGGGGGAACCTTCTGATATTAGCTGTTGAGGTGCTGGACCATCAGCCCCAGGGAGCTCAGCTGTAAACCCAAACATCCAGGCTGGTGGATTTGGGGCAGAGCCTGCATTTCTTACAGAGGAAACACATGCCACTCTTTGCTACACAAAGGGCTATGAGGCCTGAAGAACAGCCCTACAGTTCTGGGTTATGTGAAATGAAATCTGAACCCCAAAGGCTCTCCTGCCAAGCCAAGCCACAGTAGGACTTTGCATATGCTTCACACTTCAGAGTGCTGGAAGCACAAGGCCCCAGGCACTGGGTTTTATACACCAGTACTGGCTCATAAGAGCCACAGACATGCAGGCAAATAGAGAAATGCAGAACATAATTAGTGAATAAATTTGTTATATGCAAATCCATGCACAAGAAATGCCCTGTGACACCTGGAGAACATGTTCTGTAGCAGAAGACGGGAGCCAGAGCACAAAACTTCCACAGTGCCACAGAAAACAGCTCTCAACCAACCAAGTAAATATAAAAACCTCACCTGCATAATGATTAACCTTCCCAAGAGGGAAGGTAGGGGAAATCTCACTCCCAGCAAGTGAGCCATTTGTAAGACCTCATCTGGAAAACTGGGTACAATTGTGGTCATTTATGTTCAAAAGAACTGAAGTGAAACAAGAGCCAGTACACAGAAAATGTAAGTGAGGTGAGGAGGAGAGTCATGAGGAGAGATTAAGAGCGATCGACTTATCAGATCTGGCAAAGCAAACACTAAAATGAGATGCAAATGGCAGCTCCAAGGGTACCAGGCAGGTCGATGAGCATATGTTGGAAGATAGAACTGGAACACAAAGGCCAAATATAAAGTTGTAGGCTGGAAATCAAAAGACAAAGCCTTTCAAATATCTCTTTTGGCAGATGCACCAGGAACTAGCAGCTTAAGAGTTTGGTTGTTTTGTTTTGTTTTTTTTAAAAAAAAACCCAATAGGTGGGTACAGTTGTGAAAGACATTCTGTAAAACGGTGGCTGTGGAGGACACGTAACAGCATACAGTATCTCCTCCCCTGCAACATCAGGATGATTGTGGGGTGTCCCTTATAACAATGCGTTGTCCCTCTGACTAGGAGTCATTCGTTTCTGCAAGCTGAGCAGTAATGCTTCACATGCATTAAATTAAATATACCTAATTAAAAGCATTAAAATAAATAAGCACAACAGAATGGTCAGAGAGCATTAAGAGCCATTTCCCTGTGCTTTGGCCAGAACTATCCAGCCAAACTATCTACTCTGTAAGAGGAGACAGTGATTACAGATACGCTGCTTGTCTTTAATTTCCATAAAAATACAAGAACAATGATCAAACTCTTTGTAGGCATGAAGAAGCCAGCACTGGGATGAGTAACAGCTTGCAACAGCTGCCCAATGCCAATCACACTGGGATCAAGCCAGTTTTGTTCTACAGCAGAAGTAAACCTGGGGATGCCAGACTACGACAAGAGCTAGGAAATCCCTGAGCTGCTGTTTCAGACGACACTGCTAGTGATGCCCACACCCATAAAAAGGGAAGAAAGCACAGATACAGAACTCAGAAAACCAGGCGTATAGTTCACCCTCCAGCTGGAAAAAGGTATCCAGTAGAGTCCTACCAGGGTCAGATCTGAGTCCAGCACTGTCCAATACCTGTTCAATATAGCGGGAATTAAGGGGGGCAGGGGCGGATTAAAAAAAAAAAATAAAAAAAAAAATCAGTGCTTACTGAATTTGCAGCTGGCACCACATAGCAGATGCACTGACCGACAGGCGAGAGTAACAAATGCCCTTGACAAGCCATCAGCAGACAGAGGATGCCACAGAGGGCAGGGGGATAGAGGACCTCTCAAAAACTCCTTTCTACCTTATTTTCCTATAATGCCATGCTTTGAAGCTGTGCAACTGATTGTTTAAAAATATTCCCTCTACCGTTCACCTCTCAAATTTATTCTAATCAAGCAATTATTCATGAAAAATTACCATAATTAAAAATACAGGATACTGTAAATTCATAAACATCAGAATACAAAATTGTTCCAATTTTTACAGGTATTTTTACATAACCAAAATACTCAAGAGACTCACTAGCCTCTAATACCAAGAAGAAGGAATACATTATACATGGAGGACAGGGTCTTCTTTGAGAAACAACTGTAGAACTTTGGTTGCTGATACTTTAAATACTGTCAGGAGTGAGGCAGATGTACCAGTGAAGAGCTCCAGACACATTGGCCTGATGTTCACCACTTATCAAGGAAAGAAATGGGATGCTATTTGGTCTGTGGTGGTGTGAAAGGAAAATCCAGAAAACTTAATGAGAATCATCATTTCATCCCTTTTCAAGTCAATGGTGCACCCTCACCTTGAATACTGTGTGCAAGTCTGGTCCAGTAAATACATTTATAGGCACAGGGTAAAACCAAGCCAAAAATAGAAGTATCAATGATAACAATTAGAAGAACAGAGTGATTTCAGCACAAGGAACAAATAGGCAAGATGGGCCTCTCCCATCTGGGGAAAAGAAAATACAAGCCATAAGTAGCATAGGCAGGATGAAGAGATCAAGCGTCTAACTCCTCTCCCAATGCTCCAAGGAATCAAACTGCTGGTGTTCAGGAAAACACAACACTGAGACAAGATCTGTATCACACAAAATGACTGAACTTCTCCAGAACACATGCCAAGCTTTAGCATTTGCATACGGTAACTAACTCTGCTAATCAAGTATGTTAGAAAGCTACTACTGTTTTTAAAATTACAGCTCCTAGAAACGTGACTGAATTTCCTGTCTAGCAGGTGGCAGGCTCAAATGAAATGAAAGGAGCTGGAAATTCACAAAGCCTACAACTGAGCTCTAGCATCTGCAGCATCCCATCGCAAGGCAAATCTAAGGCTTTGTGCTCAGAAAGCACCAGGAGAGAAATTGATTAAGAGCTATATATAAAGCTAAACCCAAATCCACTTTCCTTAACTCCGGAAAATGCTGTAGCCATAAATGGCCAGTAATTGGGAGTGTATGGGGAAATATTTGCTTTATCCCTATGTGTTTGCTTAGGTGCCACGTCTTACTGAAAGCCAGAGGTCACCAGGCTAAAGGACCTTCAGCTTGATCCAACTTGGTTCCTCTTTCTGGGGTGCGTACTTTGCTTCCCAGGATCAGCTGGGCACCTTCTGTTTCTGTAAGAGGTTCAGGATTTGTTACCAGATCCAGTGAAGTGTTTGAGAGCTACAGGTCACTAGTGTGGAAAAGTCTGCAGAGCTTTTCTGATCGCTAAATAATAGTAATAATCAGTGATTCAGCTAGTTCCTTCCATCCTAGTCCTTCAACAATAATCCCTTCCCTGAACATCAATTATTTTTGTTAATTAAACACAGTAAGAGGTGTGCTCAAAGCTTTCAACAGAATGTCAGAGAAACAATGCTTGCTTTAATCCTTTTTTCAAAGGAATTGTTTAAAAAATAAAAATCCACCACCATAAAGACCACATGCTATCAGCCTAACCTCTCCACCTCCTCTGTCTTGATTTTAAATAAAAATTTCTCTTTAAAGTATCAAACTAAGTTGGGAAAAAAGCTGTAAATGCAGCTTAATCAGTATATAATCTTCATTTTCCACTTCTGGAAGAAAATAAGGGAGGGGAAAAGCGCCATACGGCCTTTACAAACATCTACCTGTATCAGATCTGGAAGCAGAACTGAGCTCTGGCCTGGCATATATTTCACAGTCAACGAAAACCCTCTTCAAAAACTTTGTCAGTGTCAGAAACAAAGTAATTTAGAAACAGTTTTCTACTTACCAGGCCACAAATCCTGAGAAATCAGGCAGAAAAACAGCACTCAAAAGCTGAACTGGATACACAGGAGTTGCTGATGAAGATGAATTTGAAGGTGGCAACATACCAAAGACAAAACACACCCATGCAGCCATCGGTCAAACCAACACAAAAACCAGATGGGACTTTTAAAACAAAGAAACCCACTCACCATCACACAACAACACAGGTGATGAAAGCATGGCTGGCCTCAAGACAACAAATTCATAGGAGGAAAGAAAAATCTCCCCAGAAATCTTAAAGTTATGAGCTCACCCACTCCTGGTGCCACACTTTGGTGGGCTTACCAATGTATACTATTTGCATTTGTATATAATTCTTCTTCTGATGGTCCATAACTGACTATCCCTCAAAGACTGTGGAGGGCACGAGAGACCTTCGCTCCAGTCCAGTAAGGTCAGTCCTTAGGATGGCCAGGTTTGAAATGACTCTTACAATCAGGAGAAATAGTCTGTAACTTAAAGCCCAAGAAAGCAAGAATTTAACAATTAAAAGATAAACCATTATTTCTGCCATACCAGCAACTACAAACTAACATCTGATAATACTAACTTCCTTTTGAGAAGTTAGGCAACTAACAAAATGACCATTTAATATATTACACATCCGAAAAAAAAAA
>VFFE01005053.1:293922-324303 GCA_008921705.1 Burhinus oedicnemus
GGATGGGATGGTGGTAATCTTGTTCTTCCCCTAGAAGGTTACACGTGCTTTTGGTATCTTAATTTTAGATACATTTCTCTCCTTTTCCTATGACTATACAGTTTGGGGGTTGTTTGCTTGTTTTAAACAAAACAGCATCAATTGTTTTCTTTTTCAAACTGTCTACTAACATTTCTGTGGACTAACACTTCTGAAAATGAAGAAACAGCCCTTGATCAAAGATGATGCCGCTCCAGTCACAGCACACTTACAAAAGCGCTGCATCCTTAGCACATGAGCACGCTGCAGGCAAACTTCAATTTTTACATACAGGTGATCAGAGAATTAACAAACTAAGTAGCTAATGGATGCTCAATAACGAGACTCTATTGCTAAATACTGACAAGAAATGACAAGTTAGAAAGTATTGCATGACATATGTTTCTAATTCTTTATCAAATCAACAGTGCCAATCTCTTACTGAGAAAGTGATAACGTTTAGAAAGATAATACTGCAGCAGACTCTGGACTGCACGAAAACATGTGTGTAACCCTCATTCCGCTTCAAAATGCGGGACATTTCCAGACATTTTGCATACTATAGTAATATCTGCAAAAGACTTTTCAGGAAACTATCACTGTTTTTAAAACCAGGGCTCCTGGAAATAAGGATAAATTTTCACTTACCTCAGAACGTGAGAGTAAAAAGTTAATTAAGGCATTTTATATTAAACACCAAGCAATTTGATGACTTAAAATAATCAGACACCAATGCAAGTAACAGCAACCTACCAAATGTATTTTGAAGCAGAACACAGCCATGATACTAAAGATCGTGTCATTACTACTCATAAAACAGAGATGAAGAAAGCGTGCAGTTTTATTTCACAGCACTAAAAATCCAAAACAAGTTCTCAAAATTCATCCAGTTAGTACCATGTAATTACAAATTTGCATTGTGTCCAGCAATTTGACACCATGATGCTAACCAGAATTACAGCAGCAGTACTTAATAGGAGGAAAAAATTAATTTGCCAGAAAGATTAGTTAAGTTTTAGACATTTAACAAAATAAAATACATTTCAAACGTATTTAAGGCCAGCATCCAAGAAGTCTGTTGGTATTTTTCATCAACGAAAGCTTCCAGTTTGAGAAAGGTTGCAAAGAAAGTCCTCAATGGATGACTGAGATGTTTTGTCCAGAGCCACATGAAGGAAGACAAAGCATTATTTTTCTTGCAGGACTTTTTCAGGATGTGGTAATCTGCAATGCCATGAGATATGGCAGCCTGTTCAAAGACTGCTCACTGAGTTAGTGCCCAACTTTATGGAAATACTTTGATCCACTTTTTTCCTTTTTAGTATATGAACAAGTTTATATATTTACTAAATACTGAAATCACCTCCCTAATGGTAAGAATCAGTCACATGAACAAGTGCCTAGAACGTTTACATGTCCAAACACTTTTATTGCTACAACTGTGCAAAGTTTCCACATTCAGCCCCTAATTCTGCCAAAGGAGTGAGTCAGCACATCCTTTAAACAGATCAGAAACCAAATGGCACATTTTCCTTTTCAGTTAACTGCTAACAGCCACTGAAGATGTATCTGTTATGCTGGAGGTATGACGGACCTGTATGCCAAGGCAAAATAGGAAATAGCCTCTGAAGCGTCATCCTTGAAGCCCTTTGCGCAGAATTTAAGCATACGATCAACTTGGTAATGCAGAAGCAAATGATGCTTCACTGTAGAAGGAATTTTTTGGTTCCTCCACCTCATCTGGCACATGATCAAAAAAGCAGTCAAGTGCAATGTATTCCTCCTCCTTAAGGAAGAAGGATGTGTCTTTTAACAAACACGATGTCACCAAATGTCTCACTGAACTGACAAACAGAAATCCTCCATTCATCTCCAACAGTCAGGCTTTCATCCCTCCTGCTAAAATCCTAAATCATAACAGGATGACTGACTCACAGACAAATATATTTGTTCAAAGGTGGATTTTCTCACCCTTGCATCTGCTATTTACCAAACTTAACTGCCCTTAAACAAAGGTTCATTTCTTTGTAGCTTGCCTCAAATATTGCAATAAAGTTTGTAGCAGGCATCTGCCACAGTAATTATGATCAGTTGACTTAGTCTCAAGGTAGGATCATGTAAAAAGGGGACATGCAAAGCTGATACAGCAGTAAAAGTCATGTGCTGGGGCTGACGATTATCCTGACCTATATTCCTACATTTGTCTCAGCATTGATACTCCTCCCGAACCATTTCATCAGCTTCACAAGAAGAGATGCAGAGCTAACACAGGCAAGTATTTCACCGGGATGTTAATGCTGAAATATCCACCAGTTTTAATCAGTATCTTCAGCAATGAGAACCTTGGTCTCCACAGAAATCGATGCACTAATGAAACAGGGCCCTACGTCCCAACCCTTAGCTCAGAGTACAACAGTAAAAAACAGGTTTTTGATTGCTCCTCAACTTACAGATATGTAAACCTTAAGTGCTTTTATACAAGCCACATTAAAAAAAAAAAAAAGTGACAGAAGCCTAAGTCCTCAAGAAAAATAAAATAAAAAAATATACACTGAGTTGAACTCCTCAACTTTGAGCCAATTTGGCTTTCTCTTTCCTGTTTTTGCAGCAGTTAAGTTCCCAGGTCTGAAGGTGAGCCTACAAAAAGAAGTTACCCTGCAGCAAATGAGGGTATAAATGTTTATAGTGCAACTGATACCCTGTGGTAATCACTTACACCAACCTTTCACCCCCTCCCCAGTAAACACAGCAAACTATGCCTCACTTTACGTGGTGAGGGCTTGAACAGTCATTATAGAGTGTGAGCATGCACTTCAAGAGCTACTAGCACCATAAATCCACACCTTCGTTTGCTTTGGGTTAACTTGTTCATGCAGCCATTCTCTTCAGGGTGACGTAGGAAATTTTATCTGACTTAATGCATTTGAGACATTTCTAGACAATTATCTTCATTTTTCCTTTTTCTGCCACAATGCAGAGCTCTAAAATAACTTCCCAACTTCCAGCAGCAAGTGAACCCACTTTAAGTGAGTTGCTTTAAAAGATCACCAGTACTTGAATGCAATTAATTTCTTTAAAACCAGCTTCATTTCAAGAACAAGGTGGCACATCAAGTATATAAGGTCTACATAAGTGACACTATGTTCGGTGCCTTAAAGGTAGCAGAAGTCAAGTCTCAGCCAGATGCTTTTTACAGTCCAAAACCTGCCTCGATTTTGGGTTAGCAACAATCCTGTTTCAAGCAGAAGGCTGGACTGGAGACCTCCAGAGGTCCCTTCCAACCAGAGCTGCTAAGAAAACTGTCAGCACCTGGACAGGACTAAGATGTTCATAGCCATAGCAGAGCCTAACCTGAACGCCCTAGCCCAAACCTTTAACACAAGAAATTGATGGTGTCAAGTGGAAGAACACACAGATTACTTAGAGAACAACTGCTGCATGTCCCAGAGCACCTCAAAGGAAGAGTGGCTACTTCCCACTCCCTCACATTTTTTTTTTTTTAAAAAAAACTACTTAACTACTTTATAGATAATTTACTTACCCTAGAGACTAACTTGCTATGCAGGATGGGTTCATGATGACTTTAAGAATTTTAACTCCTGGACCCTTTTCAGGCAGATAATATATGCAGGAACACTGCAACTCCTCCTGCTTTAAATGCCCCAGAAAGAGATGCTCGCGTTGTGCTGTCCAGGGAGAAGTTGGGCATCTGTGGAGAAGGACTACATACCCTCTCCCTCCTACAGGCTCAGGAAAAGGAGCAAAAAAGCTCACAGGTCTGAATTCATGCCTGCCACAGGAAAACAGTAGCTACCAAAACAGGCAGCACAAAGCAACACTGAATCAGTCCAACCACCTTCAGCTCTGATAAAAGAGAAGTCGTCCCAGCTCTTAAATCCATCTACAGCACATTCCTAAAAGGAATGACCAATGAAATTACTTATTCACACATATTAACATACAGGTACGCTTCATCTTGCATCACGTATTTGTTATAAATGCTCATCAACATCCCTCTTACAGCATTTGGTTTTGTAATTCTGCTTATGTAACACATAAACAGTGCACTGAGCTAACTGAGACAACCCATCAAACCCGCAAGTTTAGAAAGTCAACACAGCAGCAGCAAATCCTCAAAGGTGCTTGTTCACAACGTCTGTCCAACAGAACCGAGATCAATTTGCACAACACCCGTTCCGTTTCATTCCCTCAGAGTTCATCAACAGCAGTAATATTAATTTTTGGTAATTCACACTCTTCTTTGAAGTGGCAGTTTTCCAGGATGTCCTTGTAATAGTCCTTGAGGTCTGCGTAAGTAGAGATGGTTTCATTTGAGTGATGAAACGACATCAACTTTTCATTCAACAGCATCTGCACTTGATACTCTTCTTTAGAGGTGTTCACTTGATCACAGTGGTAAAGCACAAATACTAGGTTGGCAGCATAAGGCACAATCTGGCCACTGCGAAATTTCCGATGCGTTTGTCTGACATAATTGTTCGCCTTGAGAGGCTCATCATCTTTGAAGAAACCCATAAGGGCAAGCAGTGGCTGAAGCGTCTCTGCATGTCCAACTTGTACAATCAAAGGTGAAGAAATGGGTTTTGAACTAAAAAAAGAAAAAAGCACAGAGAATGAGCAAGAGCTTTAAAACAAACATACCAACATATTGCGCAGTTGTCAGCAACAAAGGCTTGAAGAAGTAGACTTTGAGCCTGTTTTACTCCAGTGCCCGATAAAAACCTCTTCGGAAATTTCAGCATATTACAGACTTTTTTTAAAGCATCCAAGCTTCCTAAATTTTGTCCCAATTAAAGGTATTGGCTCTTATATAAAATGTAAAAAGTTGTAATAAATGTAGTTAGGCTACAGCTAGAGCCTAATATAAATATGGTAGATGAAAGCAAGAAACAGATTAATGGTATGCATCCATATACTCAGTATATCTCTCCGACTCCCTGTGTGAACCTAGTCTCTTTTGCTCTTCCCAGGTATGGGAAGACCCAGTGACCATGCTACCATTAATATACTGGTTTTGGATTAAACATAAGACTTTTAAATAACATTGCCTCCCCTCATCAAGAATTTGAGAGAAGAGCAGCAAATCACCAAGCCAGCTGCAAGGCTTTGTTAACATATAAAACAAATCAAGCCCCTCGCTGGATGTGACAGAGTCCCCTTCCACTGTCAGCACATGGAAAGGCTCCAGCACATCGCAGTAACTCATTATTTCTGTTAACACAGATCCATTGCAAATGCCATTCCCAAATCATGGGCTGTTTCGAAAAACTCCCTGAGACTTTTTTTTTTTAAACCAAATAAAATATTTACTACAAGTGTCACAGATTTGGTTTAGTACAAACTTATGGCTAAAATAATAACAGCTTTTCCTAGGATGCTTTTAGTAGGATTGATTAGAATCAGTCTTTTTTTGTTTGTTTTTCCCTGGCAGATGCAAAAACTACCTGAATGACAAAGCATAATGAACTATTAAGTGAGATCATCCAGGACACAATCCACTTCAAAGACCAATGATTTATTATTAAAACACACCGTTTTTCTTTAGCCATTCCAAATACGTCAAATAACCCAAAATTATTTAAAGTATTTTTAATAAGCTTCTGCCTAAACTAATCTGAGGTGTGGCAAAGAGAAGCCCCCACACTATCATCATTTTAGACCTGGATTATAAAGTTTTCAGCATTAATTTTGCTAGATTTGAGGATCAAAAACCTTTTCCAACTGTTGTAATAAAGGATAAGTGACAATTCAGTTTCAAGATAAAAATTGAGTCTAAGTATAAACTTATTGGCACATTAAGAAACTACAGTAAACCCCTACTACCCTCTGATTTAACTACAACCACGATTGCCTGGACAAGCAAATGAATTATTGATTTAACACACAAACTGCTTCCTTCCCTGGCACACCACTACCAGTGCAGGATTTTAAGGAGTGTTTCTTGCCTACCTCTACGACCACCAATGCTTTCAACTGCGTATCGTGCTAGAACAAGAATTGTAATTTGACAGCAAAATACCGCCAATTTTATTTGGTTTTTTTTCTATAATATGGTTCAGCTGTTTGGAAGGTACATCAGCATTTATGAAAATTTAGTCTGAAGACAGCGATCCAGTTGGTTGAGGGAAACAGCTGTCCCTCCACAATTTATTAGTTCAAATTATAAGTAGGACTACTGCTATTACTAATTCTCGAGAATACAAACTAGTCAAAACGAAGACTATAATCCCTCAACACACAGGCCAGCAAATTAAGCCACTGATTCATACCACAAACAAAGCCTAAAACAAAGACAGTTTGTGCAACAAGAGGTTACCCATTGTTCATCCAAAGGAAAGATAAGAGCTGGCTTTGCTGCACAAGGAAGCAGCAGCCAAGATGAACATCTGTCCCTTGCTCCAGAGCAGGATGATGGCTTTTTGGGACCATCTCCAAGTGGCACTCGGAAACCCAGGTGACTTGTTCTAGCATGTGTAAATACACATTTAGCTTTCATGAGACAAGAGGTGATGTTTGGCAACACTCCAGCTGCCACTGAAGTCCACCCACAGATAAGACATCTTGATTGGCCTGAAAAGGAGGCGTTTCCTCCGCTTCAACCTAAAGTGTGAAGCAACTGAAAAATGGTTAACTGGGGAACTTGCCTGCAGATTCAAACTTTGATCAGATAAGCAGGAATTCAGTACTGGCACAGGATGGGCTCTGGACTACCAACTTGATATAGCCATGGTGTTTGTGCAGTCTGAAACACACCTTGCACCATTCTGCTCCCTGGTGAACCTGCAGCTCCTCTGACTATACTCCTTAGACATCATGCAAAAAAAAAAAAAAAAAAATCACTTAAAAAATAATGTATCACAAACCTGCCTCTGTTTCCTCTTCAAAAGAAGCATTAAAACCACAGAAAGATTCTGTATGGAGGATGTTATGATTTTTTCCACCCATGCCTTTGTTGTGCCAAGAGGTGTACATTCACTATAGCCCCTCTTCCAGCTCCTCCAAAATCAGTGGTTCTGCCTACATTTCTCTCCTTGTTATTTATGACCCCTTCCCTTATTTTAAAATTGTAAAGCTTTTGGATCCTTTGACCCGTTTTCTCTTCCCTTCCCTCTCGATTCTTTGTTCCCTCCTCTTACTCATTTGACTAGTTTATTTATATCCTGCCCCTCCACACACACCTTCAGGGAAGTATTTTTACGTTTTAGGACAGATTCACATCCCTCTCGTCAAACAACAAATAGGAACAGCAGCAAAAAACACATGCCTATAGAAGCAGACAGAAGGCTATTGCTTTGACCTCCTGCAATTTGCAGCTCAGAGATCTCCTAGGCCAGATGTGGCTTCTATGTAACGTAGAAGCTCTCAATGAATCTTTCCTTTGTCAAGCCTCTCCTTAAATCCATGTACATTTCTAGCATGCACAACATCCTATGGCAAGGAGTTGCACAGCTACACGCACTGCTCTTAATTTTTTCTATTTGTAGATGCTATGTACCATTTAATCTTTCTATTTACAACTTTGCAACTTTCTACTTACAACTTTACTTAACGTTCTTTCTAAGCTGAGAAATCCTATCTTAGTCATTCCACAGTTTTTCCAAATGAGCTATATCCTTATAGATCAGAGTATTGGAAATGCACAATACTCAAGACAGTAAGATACACTGTAAATCCATGCTGCACCCATGATGCTCTGTTTTCTTAATTCAGGACATCTAAAACCTTTTCTAGTTAGCTTACAGAAGTTCGAGATACTTCCAGACTACTGTAATGACCTCAAAACTCAACTCCTAAGCAGTAAGTTATCCCAGATTCTACTTGAGAGATAAGATTGTTTTTACCATGTGGATCGCTTCACAGATCTGCAATTTTCAAGCCCAGTTAGTCTCACAAGGTCCTTTTACAAGGAACAATTTATCTTGAATAAAAGTGCTGCATTTGCAATGCCACTTAACTTCTCATCTCTTTTTTCCTGGTCATTTACAACATGCTGAGCAGCCCAGATCCTTGCAGACCTATCTCCACTAGCAACCTGCCTCTGCTAGGAAAATCAATCAGCTACCCCTGCCCTCCATTTGTTGTATTTTTATTCATTTTTTACTCATGTAAGGACCTTCCTCCTTAACCCCAGCTGCTTGATTTCTTTTGATAAGGAAACCTGTTGAAAGATGTTTGGAAATCATGACTGTGTCTTCCAGATCACCCTATTTTATATACTTGCTGATCCTTCCCAAAAGCTCCAAGAGGTATGTTTTCTTTTCAAAGAGCCGTACTGACACTACTCTGGTATATCATATTATAGGCCATAGACTGGCCTGTAATTCTGATTCTCCCCTGGAGCTGCTTTTTTCGTTTTTCCTTTATTTAATTATTTGTTTTTAAATCATCACACATGCCGGCCCCCACAAGCTTTTTAGCTGAAACCTAAATGCACCAGCTGTTATTTCAGCTATTTCATTCATGTTCTTTTAGTGCTCTTGAGGGAGTATCACCCAGTTCTAGCAACTCGGCACATTTTCATTTTGTCCCAGCTGCATCCCCTTATGCACATGCCAGCTGCCAAATGTGGTGGTCTGTATTTTATAGTTTACTAAGCAAGGAAGCTAGTAATGTAAATATGCTGCTAAAGTCCCCAAAATAAGTGTTACTCCAGAGGGAGTGGATTTCACACACTCACCCCACCCCCAAAAACGGTTTCAGAGCTGCTAAGGAAAAAAAAATTTAAAAATTAACATTTTCGCTGTCAGCACTGGCTTTAAGCAAGGTTTGGCTTTACTCTCCAGCTGATACTAGCAGGAATTTTGAAGTGGAAGTAAATCACAGAAAATATAGTTGACTTCTTAGTTTTTTTTTAAAAAAAAAAAAAAAAAAAAAGAAACAGCAAGACATATGTTTCCAGAACAGGAAACAAATTACGGCATATACACATACATACACACAGAAGTTTTAAAGAACAAGGAAAGAAAATCTTGTGAAGACAAAAGAAGGAATAAACAAGGCACTCATTCTCACTGTAACTTGAGTTTTTATTTCACCTGCTTTAGCCTCACAAAATCCTCATGCTGGCAGGCCAAACCACCTTGGGAGACAAACCAAACCTGTCCCACTCACAGCTATCCCACCGTATTACTTTAATGAGGATTAAAACTGTTTCCTTATATGATACAATCCTGAGTTTTCAATAGCCTCTTTAACACGGTATACTTGGTTTCTCACCAGTGCTTGATACCTGATTTCCAAGACTACTCAAGCACTCCCTGTTCAGTCTCTGGGGTCATGACCCCAGTTCAGATGTGGTTTTGTATCATCTAATGACAACAATAAAAATCACCATCAAGGTTAAAACAGCAACAGTAATATTTTTAATTATGGGGAAATCACTAAGATTACCTGTTCAGAGCATGTACACAGGCAAAGGTTACTACTGCCCCTACATTTCTGATAAAGGCAAGCCAGGAGCACAAAGCGCAAACAACAAAACACTGATAAATTCAGAACAGTAGCACAGGCTAATAAAATATTAAAAGGAAGGCTTGAGTTTTCCACACTCAGTCTTCTTTACTATTGATTAATGACTCAGCATTACATGGAAGCATCAGCCAAAGTTCTCAACATCGTACTCTGGCAACTGGTAATGATATTTCAATTCACTTTTTTTCCTCCCTTTTACTTAGTAGTAAACGACGTGGGAAAGTGCACAGATCAGCAGAAAAAAAAAAAAAATCCCATTTCCAACTTTAAAGGGAAATGGAGAGACTTTGCATAAAACTTTGCTATAAAATATCAAGAGCTTGCCTGAAAGTGATTGCTGGCAATTGATTTCTTATTCATTTTATGGGGCACTTTCAAACGAGCAGAACTAGACAGAACACAAGCAGGGTATTGACTTCAGCTGCTGAACTGCCCATGCTGTAACCCTCTAAGTAAATCTGGCCACAGCTGAAAATGAAAAAGTTACTGAACAATTCATCAGCACAACCCCAAAAGCTAAGTCTCACCATGGAAAAAAAGACACCCTGAAGAAGCATGGACATGGGATTTATCATTCAGGCAAATTCTAGTTCTCCTTAATCTCAGCAGACTCATCTTCTGCATCAGCTCACCCATTCTCAACAGTAGATAGTTCCTACTCTTCCAGGACTACCGATGTATTACTTTACCCATGGAAAAAGTGAACTTTCTTTTCAAGAAAGTTTCATTCCTAAGCACCAATGTGACTTTCAGCTAGAGATAACCCAAACCCCAGGAGACAGTGGAGTATGAAGAAACATTTCCTACAGCAAAGCTTAACCCCAGGCAACCTTCAAACCTCATGTAAAAATCCCTCCAACAACTTCAAAGGAGGTAAGTTTTAACAACTGTTAAACAAGCAAGCTTAGACCACATTCTGTCCTTTTTCTCCCCAATAGGAAAGCCAGCACAAAGGACTTAAAAACCTCTACTTTCAGCTATGGGATGAATTCTCCATCCCTCCCACCTCCCCCTGTGATTTATTTCTGGAAAAAACAGCAGGAGGAGCCCTAAATCTACACAAGAAAACAGCAGAGATCAGGGAACGCACAGTGGCAGTGGTGGGACTCGGAGGGCAGCAGAAATACTTAACAGTGGCGGTGCTCAGAGTGTTATCACCAGTGGGAAGAAGGGGGTGGGGGAAGTAAAAATCTGTCAAACAGTATTAAGTCCTCATGTGTCAAAACTTGCACCGTAAATAGCAGAAGACAGCTGTGCTCATTCATTTCCAGAATCAGTACCAACACAACAAAATGCCACCACAAATACTAACGAGAAAAATTTTCTTCATTTCCAACAAGGACATACATGAGCTCACTCATGGCAAAGGCAAACTTGAAAAGCTGACAAGACTACACAAGACTCATTTAAAACCCTGATTAAAAGGCAACAGCTCTTATCTAGCCCTGCAAGAGTTAATCACCCAAAGCTAACTAGGCTTCACTGCCTTTCACGTCAGAGCTTCTGCATTTTCAAAGGCTCTTTTCTGAATGATCCCACCCCTCACCTTCTTGTGAGCCTCAGAGATTAAATGCATTACTGCAGCAGCAGCAGCATCACCATAGTGATGAGCCAAAACCAAATCAAGAGGGTAATGCCACCTGTCAAACCCTTCCTGCCCAAGATGAATACTGGTTAGACCAGTTCATCTGTGTTAGTTGCCTAGGTATTGTTGTGCTTGGTTTTTTGTTTCCTGAGATGAAAGTATATGACTCTATAAAAGTTGCTAAGATATCTTTTCAGAGCAATCCTGGGCAAGCAAGTATTAAGTAATTAGTGTGAGATTAAATTCATTCTGGGAGGTCTGAAAGGCACAAGCAACACTTAAAATATCTAGTTCTAACCAGATGGATGAAAAGACACATTCCCAGAGGACGTCCCCTGGACTGCCCAGGTATCTGAGAGAAGTCAGCAAAAACACAGACTTCAGAAATGCAGAAACAGGGATACTGCTAAATGTGCCACAAGGACCTATGGAGAATTTCATGTCTGTACCTGGTTTCCCTCAAAGCATCCCTAATCATGTCAGAAGCTCCATCTTTGAAAGATGGAGCTATCAAAACCAACCCTACAGTATGATACAACGCTGCTGTTTGAGACATTTACAGTTTATCAGCAAAAGTCATCCCATTTCTCTGATCTTCTGGAAATGAAGTCAAGACCTGCGTATTTTTCAGCTTTGCTAATGTAAACTGTGTGGCACGTTGTTCTGTGAATACATGAACATCTAATTACAGGGATCAGTTTAATCATCACATGCACAACACCTCTCCTCTCTCAACAGATATACTGAGGTTAAGCAATTTATTTACTTTTTTTTTGGTAAGCTATATATCACTATGTAATTAGCAGATGAGGTGACAAGCAGTTAGTCCAGAAGCTTTCATCACAGTCTCTCCCAGTACCCCAGAGAGCCAGGGGATACGGTGGGGACACCCCTGAAGTGGTCCCATACAAAGCCAGGTGGAGCCACCCACATCTCCATGACCTCTGAGAAACGGACTCTCTGGGGACCACAGTACCAATGCCTCTGATGTGGCTCTGCAAGATCTTGCCACTTCATACATCAAAGTAAGCCCATGTAGTACGCATCGGGCTACAAACTGCCCAGCACTTCAAATAATGTAAGTTACATGTCTATGTGTCATAGCACTGCTTCTCCTTTGGAGCTGCTCTGCTACTGGGTGGGTGATCAAATGCACTGGTGTACAGCTCCCACCAAGGGACACAGGACATCCTGAACCTGCTGACGCACCCAGACAGACAAGAACCTGCACTGTGCAAACATGGGACCGCAGTGGCAACCAAGAATTTTTATTAGAAGAAATGACTGAACAATTTGGATCCGAGCAAAAGGGTTTTTTCAAATCCAATTATATAATTTCTACTGCATACGTGGAAGCTTTTTGCTCTGTTCCCTTTGTACATACTATAAAAAGATAGTTTTGAACAGGTAATTGTTTTTAGATCATATATTGAATTCTTTTGTACTGAGTCATAGTTTTGAAAGGAGTGTTTAGGGCACAGTAGTAAATGACTGTAGAAAGGTTATCAATTGTGTTCTGAACTGACCTGCAAAAAGGAAGGCAAATTACATGAAACAATAAAAGCTACCAATAAACTGGCAAATTAAGCTGTTAACCATATAGCTTAGCCTGATATAACTATAAAGATCACCTTCACTTGATCTTGAACTAGGTTCAATTCAAAAAAGTCTTTTTTTAAATACCTTGAACCTGCTTACTCTCACAGAGGAAACCACCAAATATTCTGCAATGTGTATGTGCAGCTAGGTTAGTACTTTCAATCATTAGCCACATACTTTAAAAACTGAGAAGGCTGCACAAAGCATACCTCTCAATTTCCAGAGCCTTACGGCAATCCGTTTGGACAGTACAAGTGATAACAGGTATTTCATATGCTCTTTCATGAGCAAAAAAGGCATACTTGTTAAATACCTGAAGTTAGAAGAAAAAAGTACAGAACAGCTTTAATGAATAGCTGATTTCCTTAAAGCATGGCACAACCAATTTTCAAATCCACCCCTCCCCAAATGTGTAGCTGTTAAGGTTTTGTGTTTTTTTTATAGGATTAGCAGCTTCGTATTGCATGAACTACCCAAACACATGGATTATGTACAGTTTTCCTACAGATCCATATCCTACGCTTCAGCAACAGAGGCTTCCTCCTGCAGCTGTAGCGTTTCCCCTTTCTCCTCCCAAGTTCAGTCTGCCAAGTTTTCCAAGAAGCCAGTGAGCAATGGGGTTGAGCTGGCAGTCCCATGCAACACACAGACCAGATATGCCCCTTGAGGAGGGATGGGGGCCCATCAAGTCTGAGGTAATTCCTACCGCTAGCACCACGTTGGGGGTGTGTGTGTGTGTGCAGAAATCATAACAGGTTTGGGTCACTAGCCATATCTCCCATATGCGCCACAAAGAACTCAGTGTTTCCTCTGAGGTACAGTGATACTCATTGATTGCTCCTCTACATCCTGATGTTGAAGCGTCTCTAAACACCACAGCTTTGGGAAACTGCACACTAACTGTTTAAACAAATGCTGACTGGTAAGAGCAGCTTTTCAAACTGCTCAGTAGCGCAACTGGAAGTGAACATGCACACTACCGGGCAGTTTTACCAATGTAATGAAGAGCAGGGATGCTCTCAGTAAGGTCTAGGCTCCAGTGGAGGGAAAACCCACAAGTTTAGTGAAGAGTATTTCCCCATTAGCTTCTTTGCCACACAGTTCCATAGCCTGACTCTGTATTGTATCTGTAGCAGGAAGACTTGGGAAAAAAGCAATTCTTCTGTCTTCACAAAAATGTGCTTTATGGACTAAGACAACTGCCCAAGTATGCCATTTCAGTACAACAAATCACCTGATTTGATCTTATATTCAACTTTTGTGATACAATTTTTTTTTCGGTAATTAAGAAAATTTGTATGAAAGAGAGTCCTGGCCCCCAACCTCTTCCTAGAAACACAACCATATTTCCTTACAGACTGGCAAGAAGGTATGGAGGAATGTGGCCTCGAAAGGCCCACTGCAACTGTGGTAAGGTCTCAAGGAGTAGATGCTTTCTACTGAAGAATAACTCTTTATTAGTTATTTATACTTTACTGTTACTGAGGGTGCAGAAGAATAGGGTCCATGCATGGGTGTGCTAACAGAAGGTGGTCACTAATACAACTATTGATAAATCCAACATGGAACCCAAGTTCCTGAATAGATATTCCAACACCTTTCCACCAGCTAGCTGGATGGGGACAGTTGAAAAGAGCAATCACATAGTGAAAATCCCTTTCACAGCCTTCAAAACCATTTTGTTGTACAGCAAGACCTACATAGAAGAGACTATTGCTAGTGTAAACCAAGAAGTCTATTGGAATTCATATGATGAAAGATCCTAAAAACACCTGAAACTTATGCCCTGCAAATTGAAGGTGGGACTAATTAGCAATAGGTATTTACTACCACTTTCATAATTTCCTTAAGAATAGACTAATCAGCAGAAGATATTTTCCCCAGAAGAACAAAAAGTGACCTTTAACAAGGCAACTAATAGGGCAACTAAGTTCGGTGAGTAATCATATTGCATGGTCAAGAATCACTTCATGGAAGAAACAGGGTTACAACAAAAAACAAGGTTTCTCTTCTTAGTTCAGCTGTAACTGGGAATGAAAACAGAACTAAGCTACTGAATATAAAAAAAGTATGCTACAAAAACGCAGCATTGCCAACACTGTTCTCCACTGCCACATCTGGAGAAGTACAGATAATCCAGATCCCTCAGCTTCTTGCCGGAACAGAAATGCCTCCCTTTTTGCTTTTGGATAGCCCAACCTAAGCTTTCCAGGAAGGAAGGAGAGCTTGGAATAAAGATAATGCTCTGGAAGTAAGCTGTTGTTCTTAAATTTTTAAAGCAAACAGCCAGTTACAAAGCAACGTTAAACATCGCTAAACTGAAAGAACATTCCACTGAAAGATGTTTCATCATCACAAAGGTTCATTTTCTGAGTAATGAACTGCTGCAAAAGCATTCAACCTGTTGCCTTGAAGTTGCAAAATACCATAAAAAGAGCGACATTCATGCACACACACATGCCCAACCAATCATTTTCTATTGTTATTAATACAGGCATAGTTTTTGTTTGTATGGTTTCTTGCTTTCATTTGTACTCTCATATTATCATAGAATGGTTCATGTTGGAAGGGAGCTTAAAGACCATCTAGTTCCAACTCCCCTGCCATGGGCAAGGACACCTCCCACTAGACCAGGTTGCTCAAAGCCCCATCCAACCAGGCCTTGAATATCTCCAGGGATGGGGCAGCCACCACTTCCCTGGGCAACTTGTTCCAGCGCTTCACCACCCCCATAGTGAAAAATTTCTTCCTGATACGTAATCTAAATCTCCCCTCTTCCAGTTTGAAGCCATTACCCCTTGTCCTATCACTACATGCCCTGGTAAAAAGTCCAGGCTGAACAACCCAAACTCTCTCAGCCTATCCTCATAGAAGAGCTGCTCTAACCCTCTCATCTTCATGGCCCTCCTCTGGATCCGCTCCAACAGGTCCATGTCCTTCTTGTGCTGAAGACTCCAAAGCTGGACGCAGTACTCCAGGTAGGGTCTCACCAGAGTGGAGGAGAGTGGCAGAATCACCTCCCTTGACCTGCTGGCCAGCTTTTGATGTGGCCCATGATACGGTTGGCTTTCTGGGCTGCAAGCGCACATTGCTGGCTCATGTTGAGCTTCTCACCCACCAACATCCCCAAGTCCCTCTCCTCAGGGCTGCTCTCAAGCCATTCTCCACACAGCCTGTATTTGCGCTTGGGATTGCCCCAACCCACATGCAGGACCTTGCACTTGGCCTTGTTGAACTTCATAAGGTTGGCACAGGCCCACCTCTCAAGCCTGTTCAGGTCCCTCTGGATGGCATCCCTTCCCTCCAGCGCGTCAATTGCTTCACTCACCTTGGTGTCGTCAGCAAACTTGCTGAAGGTGCACTCAATCCCACTGTCCATATTGCCGACAAAGATGTTAAACAGCACCGGTCCCAGTACCGACTCCTGCGGAACACCACTCATCACTGGTTTCCACTTGGACATTGAGCCATTGACCACAACACTTTGAGTGTGACCATCCAGCCAGTTCCTTATCCACCGAGTGGTCCATCCACCAAATCCGTATCTCTCCAATTCAGAGACCAGGATATCATGCGGGACAGTGTCAAACACTGCCTAAGTCCAGGTAGATGATGTCTGTTGCTCTCCCCTTACCCACCAATGCTGTAACGCCATCATAGAAGGCCATCAAATTTGTCAGGCATGACTTGGTGAAGCCAAGTTGGCTGTCACCGATCACCTCCTTATTTTCCATGTGCCTTAGCAGAGTTTCCAGGCGGATCTGTTCGATAATCTTGACAGGCACAAAGGGAAGACTGACCAGCCTGTAGTTCCATGGGTCTTCCTTTTTTCCGTTTTTGAAAATGGGGGTTATGTTTCCCCTTTTCCAGGCACTGGAAACGACACCAGACTGCCATGACTTTTCAAACGTAATGGAAAGCAGCTTCGCAACTTCATCCGCCAGTTCCCTCAGGACCCGTGGATGGATTTCATCAGGTCCCATGGACTTGTGTACCTTCAGGTTCCTTAGATGGTCTCATATTTGATCTTCACCTACAGTGGGCAGTTCTTCTTTCTCCCAGCCCCCACCTTTGCCTTCTGCAACTTAGGTGGTGTGGTTAGAGCCCTTGCCAGTAAAGACTGAGGCAAAAAAGTCATTGAGTACCTCAGCCTTCTCCATATCCTGGCTGACCAGGTCTCCCATTTCCTTCCAGAGAGGGCCCACATAGTCTTCCTTTTATCACTGAACACTTAGAGAAGTTTTTCTTGTTGCCCTTGATGTCCCTGACCAGATTTAACTCTATCTGGGCTTTAGCTTGCCTAACCTGGTCCCTGGCTGCTCCAACAGTTTCTCTGTGTTCCTCCCAGGCTACCTGTCCTCGCTTCCACCCTCTGGATACCTCCTTTTCGCTTTTGAGTGTGTCCAGGAGTTCCTTGTTCATCCATGCAGGCCTCCTGGTGTTTTTGCCTGACTTCTTTGTTGGGATACATCGCTCCTGAGCTTGGAGGAAACGATCCTTGAATACTAACCAGCTTCCTCGGGCCCCTCTCCCCTCCGGTGCTTTACCCCATGGTACTTTACCAAGCAGATCCCTGAAGAGGCCAAAGTCTGCTGCCCTGAAGTCCAGGGTGGCGAGCTTGCTGCACACCCTCCTCGCAGTCCTAAAGACCTTGAACTCCACCACTTCATGATCACTGCAGCCAAGGCTGCCCTTGAGCTTCGCATTCCCCACTAGTCCCTCCTTGCTGGTAAGGACAAGGTCCAGCATAGCTCCTCTCTTCATTGCCTCCTCTACCAGCTGGAGAAGGAAGTTGTCATTGACACATTCCAAGAACTTCCTGGATTGCTTGTGGCCCTGCTGTGTTGTCCCTGCAACGGATAGGGGGGTGGCTGAAGTCCCCCATGAGGACCAGGGCCTGTGAATACAAGGCCACTCCTATCTGTCTGTAGAGGGCCTCATCCGCTCTGTCATCCTGGTCAAGGTGGCCTGTAGCAGACCCCCACTGTAACATCACCTGTCCCTGTGTTCCCTTTAATCCTGACCCATAAGCTCTTGATCAGCTCTTGATCCATCCCCAGGTGGAGCTCCATGCACTCCAGCTGGTCACTGACATAGAGGGCAACACCCCTTTCTCATCTCCCCTTCCTGTCATTCCTGAAGAGCCTGTATCCTTCCATTTCAACACTCCAGTCATAGGAGCCATCCCACCACATCTCTGTGATGCCAATGAGATCATAGCCCTGCAGGTGCGCACACGTTTCTAACTCCTCTTGTTTGTTACCCATGCTATGTGTGTTTGCATAGAGGCACTTAAGCTGAAGCTGACTTACTGGCTGGAGTGGCTGCAATTCCTTTGTGCTGCTCTCCAGGGGCCCTTCCTTGGAGGTGTTTTATCCGTGTTTCCCTGTTGGCTCCTATTGCCTCAGGAGCCCCGGCTCATCTCCATAAGCCTTTGAGTGTGCTGCAGTGTACCCAGGACACGTCGGAGCAACAGGCTGAGCATCCTCACTAGCACTCCATCCCTCAAACCTTGGTGTGTCATCCTTTGGCTTGTCACAGGCAAAGCCTGATAATACCCCCCTCCCCCATCAAGTCTAGTTTAAACCTCTGTCAATGAGCCCCACGTGAGCAAAGACCCTCCTCCCCTTTTGAGAAAGATGAACCAGCAGGCATGGTGCCGTGTAGGCCACCACATTCTCAAAAAAACCAAAATTGTGGTGGTGATGCCAGCAGGCTTGGTGCCGTGTAGGCCATCCCATTGTCCAAAAACCCAAAACTGCAGCAGTGACGCCAGCCACAGAGCCATGTATTAACAGACTGAGTCCATCTGTTTCTTCCAGTGTCACTGCCCGCAACTGGAAGGAGAGAAGAAAAGATAACCTGTGCCCCAGATTCCTTTACTAACCATCCCAAGGCCCTGAAGTCTCTTTTAATCACCCTTGGACTACATGTTGCGACTTCATCATCACCCACATGGAAGAGCAGCAGTATTGCCACAGGATCCGGGATAAGTCTCTCTCCCTAGATGAAAAAGCATTAGTTGCACCTCCGCTCTCTAGATTACAAGAGACACAAGCTGTTCCAGTACATTGGCAGAGGCAGACTGCCACACATTCTTAAGTGCACTGGGTTACCCAATTCAGATCACACTAAAGTCTTCAGTGCTTTAAGACTGCCACCTTACGTTGTGGGATGGAGCGACATGCTCCTCTTGTGGAAGGCAACACACTTCGGAAGCTTTCAGTTCCCATTTAGGATGATACAGACTAAACAGACTGCTCACCCAGCTTTGAATTTTGCAAGATTTTTAGAGTCCCGATTATTTAGACACATGCATAATCTCACTACCGGCTTCCCTCTGTGGTGGCAACGCAACATGACAGCCCCAGAGATTGCAACCAAATTTCTGCAGCCAGAGTTGAAAGACAGGATGAAGTTATCTCAGTCCTTTAGTGCTCTGCCTCAGACACCTGCTCCTCCCAGGAAGCCTGCTCCCCCATGTAATTTAGTGAATGCTGATCTATTTCTCAATAAATCAGAAGTATGGATAGATTTTGTCAACTATGGCTTTTTTTTTTTTTTATTATTATTAAACTTACAGGGATACCATACACAGTTGAGACACAGCTGCAACTGCATATACCTTAAGGATTGAAAAGGTGTCACTGTTCAAAGAGTAAACAACTCTAAAAGGAAACAAAATCAATCACTCTCCTTACATGAGTCAAGCTGCATTTAGAAGTTATCTTTCAGATTTCAGAAGGACAGAGGGGTGTTAAGGATCTTGCTTTCTGTTTTTCTTTTAACTTGCACTTCTTCCTGATCTTCTCATTCCCAGTTCTTACTTTCTGTGTTTGTAGAGACAGAGACAGCACATGACAGACGCAATCACAGCAGTGTGCTTGTCAATCTCTTCACAGGTGGCTGTTAATGACCTGTGCCCTAACCTATTTTTCATTTAGCTCTCTAGTAGGCTGAAGAAAGGATGCAGCGAAGAAGCTTATTTAAAGGGTGATCTAGCATAACCACTGCTTTGACTCCACCACTACCAAAACAGAAGTTATCCCTGACTCCCACACAAGCCTTAAATTTCCAGATGCCAGAGTGATCATTTGACAGCACAATTTCTTAAGCCATCTTGGCTGGAGAGGGGTCACTATCCCCAGCTGCCCACCTTTCATTCACAGCAACCCCTTCCCAAAGCCAAACTTACTTCATGTTTGCAACTGCCAAGCTTTAACCCACTCATGGCAAAATAAACAGAGGTGTCTCCTTTGTGCTGGCTGGTACACAGCACAGGTAAGATTCAGAAAGGCCCCTGACCACTGCAGCCACGCAACGCAGCAGAGTCCTGTGTGCTCCTATCCTCAGCTCTCATTTCCAACCCTGTATGGCTCCCTTCCCTGGGCTCACATCATCATTAGAGCAGGACCAAGGCACCAATCTGGATAGAAGTGTTGGGAAAGCCTGGGTGTACACCCTTAAAGGCAAATTTTCAATGCGTTTACCTTCTCACATCTTAAGCCAACACCATTTTAAAAACAGACACATCAGTCTGATTTTCCAGGCAAATCCCAAAAGTAATTAAGATAAACAGTATGTGTACTGTTTACCTAGTGATAACTCCACTTCAGATGAAAGAAACCATGTCATATATTAAACATGATCACAACATTCCTGTGTCACTCAGAGCTCCAGCAATGAACACAGGGTATCTCTCTGCATCCCACACTAAAGGACGGCAAAAAAACCCATCTGACTGTTTGAGAACTGACTTACTACACAGTTCTTCTACCACTGTTAATGTCCAGCTTGGATCCTCACTCAGCAAACTTTTAAAGGCAAAACTTCTTTGCTATCTTCTCTATTATAATCAACTTTATGGATCGTTCCTCCAATCCAAAATGTGAATGCTACTTCTAATTTCAGCCTGCCAACTAAAAGGAAAAAAAAGTTTTCCAACAAGTTATCAAATAAAAAAAAATTACATACATACAGCCTCAAATATCTGTGACTCTTGCTTTTTTTTCCTGAAACATAAAAGCCATTAACATAATTCTGCTGCGTGTTAGCTAGATCTACTTTAATATACTGAATATAGAAATAAAGTCACAAGGACATTAGGAATACAGTAACATCCACCACACATAACTGATGTTTACATATCAACACCAAAGCTGAATTTGCTGGTTATAAGTTAAAGTTACTTGTAAATTAGTTTCTGTCATGTATTTAATGGCACAATATTCATACAATCTTACAATCATATCCGTGATATTGTGTGCTTTTATAAACATTTCCACGCTTATCTGCTAAGGTATTAATTCATGTTACTGATCACTAAGCTATGAATTTCTATTCCTCATTTTGCATGAGGAGCATGCACACAAGTTGTAAATTAATTCTCATATGAATGCACTGCATTTAAAGCCAAAGCAGCTCTCAAAAAAAAAAAAAAATTACAAGCACATGAAAGCAAACACAAGTAATTCTGTGACACAAACATCCCAACCTGTAACTGAAGCGTTTGTTTTCTCCATGCCACAACAGATCCCAGTTTCATTCCTATTTTGCTTCTCCCCATCATACCAATTCACACGAGACAAGATCCAAACCAAACAGATACTGCATCACCACTGCTGGCTGATACCAGCTCATAGAAGTAAACAATACACAAAAATAGCACAGGCATCTCGTCTCTAATTTTTAAGGCAGTATAGGGATGGTTATACCCATTATACTACAAAGGCCATTTTGAGCACTGCACAACTCAGCAGATGGAGTACCACTGCTACTGTTCTTCCGCTGACACAAAATGACTGTTATCAAATCATGGCAATAAATGAAGACAAACCACTTTTATCAGACCACCATCCTTTGAAGACACCTGGTTATTGTATCTTCAAGTCTCCTAACAGTTACTTGTAAGGCCTAATATCTTCCTACAGCTACAGTGTTGTTCCCAAACTACAGCTTTGCTATAAAAGAATGAGGATGGGAAACTAAATATCGTAGACAGAGTTCTCCGACCAGCTGGCTGAACTACTGACTTTGGATTCATGGAACACATAAAGGCATTTACAATGACTTCAGGACAGAAGTGTCTTTTTCCTGTTCTTACAAGGCACTGAGTATATCGCCTAAAGTCTGCCCTTCCCTAGTTGCAACGAAGCAGGTTTGTTACAAGAAGGCTGGTTTTCTGTCACAGCACCAGCCTCTTGGATCCTGCAATAGGCCGTTCTGGTCTAGAATCACTAAGTGTTTCGATTGAGCTGTAATAATTATTTTTCCGTAATTACATTTCAATACCTTTAATCTGAATGGAAAACTTTAACAATGCAAGAGACTCAAATCAAACACATGCAGAAAGAAAGATTGCCATGCTGAAGTGCTTAAGTAACCAGGTAACAGAATATATCACGGGCATGCTTTCAACCCACAGTCTTCCATTTTCACCACAAATGATTTTTAACAGGGACATTTTAAACAAAAAGCTCATTATTTTAACTCAATGGCCTCTTCTCAAACTGTGCAGGAAGAGAACACCATTATCAGACACAGCAGCTGGCTGCCCCTTGAAGGCCTGTGTGGGTCAGTAAGTTAAAAGATGGAAATACATTAGCTGCGCACAAGAGCACCAATGGGGGGGGGGGGGGGGAAAAAACCTATACTCTTTACAGTAATACTGCTCTGTTAAAAATTTTATTTTATTAAAATTCTCCTAGCTCAAACTCTCCTAACATTGTTATGTCTGGAATTAAAGTACTACTGTTCACATTAAATCCAACTCAGGATTGACCACAGAAAGCTTGTAGCCAAAGCACAAAAGCCTTTTATTTACCTTTTGCTCTCTTCCACTGCTTTGTCCAAATGCTGGAAAATATCTTGGAATAATATGCAGCTGGAGCGACTATTGATGTCATAGCCATATCCTCTCTTCCAGTATTGCTTCAGGTCGTTCAGGTATTCCAGCACCTAAAGTCAAAGAGTTCACACGTTTTTATTATGGCACAGAGGGAGAATGAAAAACCCACAACCTGGAGCAATGATGCTACCACACGCTGCAGGAAACTCTTTGACACACAAGAAAAACCAAAACATCAAGGTCTTAAAGGACCTAGAAGACCTCATCTGCTGTCCTCCGGAATCAGGGCATTTTATCATACAAGCAAAACAAAGCTGCCCAGAGCATCTCAGATATTACAGAAATAAAAGCACTATATGAATTAGGCACAACAGGAGAAAACCTGGATTTTAATCAGGACAAATCAAGACTGCACCAGTATTTAACTCTGAATGAAGAAGGGTATTTCACTCTTGCTGCTTGATTAATCCAGAGCTCTTTGGAGACCAAAGGAGTGCTTTATTAGGCTGAAGAATAAGGGGCACACAACTTACAATTTTTGACTGTGCAAGAAAGTATATCTGAACACCAAGGCATGTTTTCAAGGCTTCTCAAATATCTCTCCCATTTAGCACCTACCTTGGCATCTTCTTCACTGAAGAGTGAACACCATGGGGAAGTCACATTTTTTATAGCCAACTCGTACGAGCAGGTGAGAAAAGCCACTTGAACAAGATCTGCAATAAACCCAACAATCAAGCAAAAGATAAAGCAGTGTTACAAAAGGAGCAACTTTCTCACAACTTGCCTCTACAATGACATGTAATTACAATTTAGCAAAGCAAACAATGCAATCCAATAAATAGTCGCCAGTCCAAAGGCCAAGCACCAAAACCAAGCAGCTTTTAACAGCATTATCACGCAGAATCCACATTTCAGACTGCAAGCTTTTCACATGACATTGGTATGAGGGGACAATGAGAGCATTTCACATCAAATGCTGCACATCTGCTGATGTACATGCTATAGGTGTCAACCGCTAGTGCGTTCTCATCACAAAGGACAGAAGAGTCAACCAAAGGAAGGTGTGTCTGTTCAACACAGAGCAGTCTGACTACCACGACTCATCCTCCATGTTAGTGGCTGAGTTTGAACAGCAGTATGCTGCAACTTTGGGATTGCGGCTTTAGGGACATGCTCGAAAGGACAGCAACAGCTATTTGCAGGGGCTCCCCCACCACTTGACCACACAGGGAAACCTGGCACTTCTGGACAAGTGAAGTTACAACCCAGGCATACCTTTTCCTGAGGTTATTTGTGCATTTGAATTGTAACAGGTTTTACAAAAGCTGCATCTGCTCAACAAAGCAAAATTAAAAGAACAGCACACTCATATCCCTCCAAACAAAGGTAAAGTTGATTTCACCTATAGGGAGTGATACTTTCAACCGTCTTTTTCTTCTGACCACTGACAAACAAGCGTTCATTACTGCAACACCAATACACATCTGCAGTCTTATACATTTAATTAGAGACTGCGTTTCCAATTTACACCATGTTTTAAATTACCTATTCTGCATAAGTACTCAGAAGGTGTTCTCAGCCAGACTCGGAGCCGAAGCCACCTGTAACAGGCATTCCTTACCAGCGTTGAGCTCCTCCACCGGCAAACACAGGGCACGCGCGACCTTCTCCAAGACCTTCCTCATCTCTGGCCCCTCTTTGAAGGCATCCACCTGGCACATCGCCGCGTCGTTCTCTTCCACCAAGGCAACAAACTTGGCGCAGTGATCGAAAAACCGCATCAAGGCATCGTTGACTTCGACCTCCACCTCTGAAAGCAAATGCGGGCCTCAGGGACGCAGCCCAGGGGGGAAGCATCGCCGTCCCCAGGGGTACCGGGGGCCCGGCCACCCAGACACCCTCCCGGGGACAGTCCCCCCCCCCCACAGCGGTGTCCCTACGGGGGGGGTGGTGGTGTGGGGGGGTGGTGGTGGTGACGGACGCGGGGCACAGGGTCTCCCTCAGCCCGGGGATGGGGGACACGTCACTGGCCTCAAAGCTTCCCTCAGACCCTCAGGGACGCCGCGAATGTCCCCCAGCCCCTCGGGGAGGCCGCGGACGTCCCTCAGGGAGGCCGCGGACGTCCCTCAGGGAGGCGTGTGTGTGGGGAGTCCGGGCTTACCGTCGCTGCCGAGGCTGAGGGAAGGTCCGAGCCCGCGGCGGAAGGCGGCGCCGCTCTGCAGGCAGCGGTGCTTGGAGCTGCTGGCCAGCACCAGGCGGCGGCGGGCGGCGAAGAGGGCGGGGAAGCGGGCGGCCAAGCGGCGGGCCAGGTGCTCCATGTCGCGCCGGCCCTGCGGCGCCAACCGCCCATCGAGGCTCTCCTCGTACCACATCTGCCAGGCGGCCAGGTCGGCGGCGGCGGGGCAGGCGGCGGCGGGGCGGCGAAGGCGAGCGTGCAGCTGGCCCATGCGGCGGATCTGCCCGGCCGTGGGGTAGCGGGTGCCGTGGCGGAGCAAGGCGCGGAGCTGCAGCGGCGCGCAGGCGGCGGGCAGCCGCGACCCAGCGGCGGCGGGACCCAGCGAGAGCGGGTCCCCTACCAGGTGCGGGTTCACCTCCTCATAGCGGGATTTGGTGCCGAAGTAGCCGCTCAACCCCGCGCTCGCCACCGCCAGCAGAAGCGGCAGAAGGAGGAGGGCAGCAGAGGGGAGCGCAGCGGCTGCCCCGTGCGGCGCCATGGCAGCAACTGCGCGGCTCTCGCAGGAAGAGGCGGAGCGGAGCCGCCTCCTCTCGCCTTCCCCTCGCCCCGGGGGCCGCGCCTCAACCCGGGCGGCTGGTAGCCAGACGAGGGGGGCCGTACCGGGTGAGGCGGCGGCTCCGCTCAGGATGGGCTGTGTCCCCTCTGGGCTGCGCACGTGTGTTAAAACCCTACTTTTTTGACCCATTTATTGCTCCTCACGGCGCTAAAACCCCCGATTCTCTTCCCCACCTTGTGCCTGCTTCGGGTGGGCACCCGCCAGAGAAGGGGGCAGCCCCGGGTGAGGCGGGGGAAGATGGCGGCTCCCTTCAGCTCAGGGTGGCTTCCCTCAGCTTGGGCTATCTCCCCTCAGGACTTCGCCCGTGTGGGGAAAAAAAAAGCCTTTTTGACCCATTTATGGACCCTCACGATGCTAAAGACCCCAATCCTCACATCCCCTTTCACCCAGTTCAGCAGGGCTTGGCCTTCACTATGGGCTGCATCACCATTCTCCACACTGGCCGATGCATGAGGTGTGTGAAGCTTTTGAGGGCATTTTTGGCTCTTTTTGCCCAAAAGCTGTTGAATTCCACTCAAAGCACAGCCAGCGTTGGGCTGAGAGGGGGGTGTGGATCACTGCTGCCAGGGATGGCACCGGGGGTTCAAGGGCGTTGTGGGGTGTCATGGTTTTTTAACACGGCTTATGTGTTCCCCGCAGGAGCAGGTTCAGGTGGAAATAAGTGGCTGTGGAAAAGTCAAATGAGTGGGAGCACAAATTTTGCAGCCTGGGACACTTCCAGCCAGGAGCGGTGTCCGGAGAGCTGCTGGTGCCAGTTATAATCCTCATATCCTACTGGCACCGCTGGTGGCATGGCATGGCAGCATTGCAGTGAATTCTCCAGAAGAGCTTAGAAAGGCTTAGAAAAATAAAGAATAAAAAGAGGCACTCTGTGGAAGAGCCTGAGCACGCCAGTGACGTGTTGGGTTATAAAACAGCTTGGGTAAAAGCGTAAGTAATACATCCCCCAGTGCATAAGCACAACATCTCCAGTGCTGATGATACCCGTTTTCAAGAAAACCCTGGCTACTAAATAGGTATCAGCTTGTAGCTAAGGAAACTGAGTAATCTGTAGCGGAAGCAAGGCTTTAATGTTAACAGAAACATCTCAAGTGACAGGAAACAGGGTTGTGATTAGTGGCACATCTCAAGTGTCAGAGCTCAGAGGGTTGTGATTAGTGGCACAGAGTCTAGTTGGAGGTCTGTGACAAGTGGTGTTCCCCAGGGGTCAGGGCTGGGTCCAGTCCTGTTCAACATATTCGTCAATGACCTGGATGAAGGGATAGAGTGTACCATCAGCAAGTTTGCTGATGACACAAAACTGGGAGGGGTGGCTGACACAGTGCAAGGCTGTGCTGCCATTCAGCATGACCAGAACAGGCTGGAGAGTTGGGCAAAGAGAAACCTCATGAAGTTCAACAAGGGCAAGCGTAGGGTACTGCACTTGGGGAGGAATAACCCCATGCACCAGTACAGGTTAGGGACTGACCTGCTGGAAAGCAGCTCGGTGGAAAGGGAACCTGGGAGTCCTGGTGGACAACAGGCTGACCATGAAGCAGCAATGTGCCCTTGTGGCCAAGAAGGCCAATGGCATCCTAGGGTGCATCAAGAGGTGTATGCCAAGCAGGTCACGAAAGGTCATCCTCCCCCTCTACTCTGCCCTGGTGAGGCTGCACCTGGAGTACTCTGTCCGGTTCTGGGCTCCCCAGTTCAAAAAGGACAGGGAACTGCTGGAGAGGGTACAGCAAAGGGCTATGAAGATGCCTGAGGGGCTGGAACATCTTTCTTATGAGGAAAGGCTGAGGGACTTGGGTCTTTTTAGTCTGGAGAAGAGAAGGCTCAGAGGGGATCTCATCAATGCTTATAAATACTTAAAGGGAGGGTGCCGGGAGGATGGCACCAGTCTTTTTGCAGTGGTGCCCAGTGATAGGACAAGAGGTAATGGGCACAAACTTGAACGTAGGAAGTTCCATCTAAACATGAGGAACTTCTTTACTGTGAGGGTGGCAGAGCACTGGCACAGGCTGCCCAGAGAGGTGATGGAGCCTCCGACTCTGGAGACATTCCAAACCTGCCTGGACGCCATCCTGTGCAACCTGCTGTAGGTGACCCTGCTGTGGCAGGGGGGTTGGACTAGAAGGTGTCCAGAGGTCCCTTCCAACCCCTGTGATTCTGTGATTCTGTGAAAAGGGCTTAGCTTTTGGACCACAGCATGTCCTGGGGAGACCCATGCTTTATACCCAAAAACCTGATGGTACTTTACTCCCTGCCTACACAGTCAGGCTATTGCTTATACAGTTGAGAATTTTCACTGAATAAATAGATTTTAATGATATATTTAGTCAACTAGTGAAATGCTGTTGGAAAGTGTGTAACTCACCTGTCTCTCACCTCATCAATAACCAAAACAAAGTGTTAATTCAATGATATACAAAGGCTCAAACAGTTAGGGTAGGCAAAGCCTTTAAAGCTGAGAGAGAAAGGGGAAAGAAAAGTATAGGAATAAGTGTTTTAAAGCTTCTGGGCAAAGTTATGGGCTCTCTGTGTTAAACCAGAGTGGTGTGACTTGACTGTCTCATAGTGATATTGTGCAGGGCTACTTGCCATGTTCCCTTGTGGCTTTGGGAAAGGAAATATTACAGTATGCAAAGTAAATTATCTTGTTGAAGGCTTTGGCTCAACCCTCTGTAGTGTGAAAGGTTACTTATTACCAAGCATAATGGAGACTTTTAGGGTATATAGCAAACGTCGGTGACAGTGAGGATTTTGTTCTGTACGTTTCATAGAGATGCAACTAATAAGAGGCTGGCTTTGTGATCTCTTAATACCTAGCAGCAAGTATGTCAGCTGTCAACAAATTAATCTCACTTGAGAGGTAATGCACTCAGTTGTTTCTGTTGGGGCTTCTGTTTTAGCCGCATCTCGGTCGCAGAGCAAAGTACTTCACTGTTTCTGTCACCGTTCACGGCCTGTTTGTCTGTGCTTTGCACAGCATGCTGCTTTTCCCGTGCTGGGATCTCGAGGCAGTTGTAGGTAAATACCAAACAAGTAGAGTGCTGAGAGGCAGACAGGTTTGGCACTCAAAACCTAAGTTAAATTTCTGTCTCCTCTTTAGAGATCAGAAGTATTTGAAATGGTAACTTCAGGGAAGAGAAGCAAAGTCTGATTCTCTATCAGAACACAAAAGATCATTTTGAACAAACACATACAAACCTAACAGTATGTTTCCAGTTCTGCAAGGGATACAGCCAGTTCCTACATTTTTATTTCCTATTTAAAATATTCCATGGAGTGTTTTCATGCACAAGTTGATTTTACATCAGTATTCTTCATACCAGTTTCTATCATTGGGTGTTTGTCACCAAGACCCTACTGCTGTCTTTAAGCTACACTGAGGATCTGAAAGGAGGCGAACAATCCCACAGTGATTCAGAAGACGATCTCCCCAGTGGAGAGGTGGAACACCCACTGCACCTCATTTTAATTGCTAGCACATTAAGCAGATAAACTCTTAATGATTGCATATGCATTTCATTGGTTGTGGAGCTGTGCTGGAAAGGGCTCAGGTTAAACATGGAAAATACAAGTTTGTGCAAGAAGGTGAGGCTAATAACTATTGTTTAAAAAAAGGACACTGTCTACTATAAAACAGTGGTAATTCAAAATCAGTGACACAAACAACAGTGTTTTGATCATTTGTCTAGTACGGCTCTTTTAGATGTAAATGGTACCTCAAAAATGATTCCTGGGAGCTTTCCAATTTTACAAAGCTGGACTAAATTTGTAAGTAAGCATTTCAAGACCAGTGCAGAGAAGTAATTTGGATTTCAGTTTGAAAAGAGGTCCAGACGGGAAAAATCCAAATGCTCCATCATAATTTCATATGATCTTCTTTAGTTTATATTAGGCATATCTAACAAGTCATTTCTAGCATATAATCTTTTATAACAAAATCAGCATGAAACTACCTACAGTGCAGTTTTCAGAAAACACTGTCTAGGTGATTTTGAAACCTATTGAGGGTATTTTATAAAGTACCAAGACAAATATAAATTCCATCTTCTACATAATTATTCAGTGTAACAAATACGTGATTGGTTTTACTAGGAAAATGACTTTGCATGTTACAGCAGTGTGCACATGAGCTTATGTGTGTGAGAGACAAAAAGACTGTAGATCTTCAGACTTTCAAAAAGTGAATTTAAAAGGTAATTAAATAAAAACTGATTTGTGATCGCAGTTTCCATTCCAGAAAGGGAATTCTATGTCCTGAGTTGTCAAGTGAAGACAGTTACTCCCCACCATGATCCCTTAATTGCTCCTATCACATCACATTAAATTGTTCAGTTATGTCTTTTGGGTGGCTTTAAGAGGATTTTTTCTATGTATCTATTAAGATGGGCAAAAATCTTAGCAATAACATATCATTCTGTGATAAGCCTCTTATTATTTCCCCTTAGTATGTTTTTGAAGACATTAAGAGAAAGACCTGCTTTTAAAACATGTTTTGTATTTGATGGAGTCTGAGTCCATAGAGGCCTTTGTGGCCTCTGGTCACATAGGAAATTTTTGAGTGCTGCTCTCTGCTGAAAAGGTTGTGTTATTCGAATGGTTGTACATGAAGCTGGGCTCTTTTCAGAACTTCTGTGCAGGGCATTTGTCACCTTCAGAAATAAAGAAAGACCAGATGACTCAGACACCTAATACCTACACAGCGTAAGTCGAGGTATGTGAACATCATTGCTCAGATAGTTCCGTGATATGTTGGAGACAAACAGGCCAAGTGAGTTAAAAATTGGGTAGGTATCAACCTGCCTGATGCCACTTAGTCAAGCACAGCCTCTGAGTGCTGAAAATACCACTTTTCCTCCTTCAAAGCTTGTCCTCGCATAGAGCGTATCTTCTCTCTGGAGAACAGCTCCAGTTCATACCCCAAAACTCTGGACAAAGCATTTACATAGCAGGCAAGTTGCCATTTTCACCCTCCACAAGTATTGCAATGTCGGTTTTTGGTCCTTGTTGTATCTTCTTTATGTTTAAATTAGAAGCAAAAAAAAAAAAAAAAA
>VFFE01005056.1:15457-37416 GCA_008921705.1 Burhinus oedicnemus
AGGGCTCAGTTTTGGGGCCAGCCTTGTTTAATATCTTTGTTGATGATCTGGACGAGGGGATTGAGTGCACCCTCAGTGAGTTTGCAGACGACACCAAATGAAGCGGGAGTGTTGATCTGCTTGAGGGTAGGAAGGCTCTGCAGAGAGATGTGGACAGACTGGATGGATGGGCTGAAGCCAACTGCATGAGGTTCAACAAGGCCAAGTGCCGGGTCCTGCACTTGGGTCACAACAACCCCAGGCAACGCTCCAGGCTTGGGGAGGAGTGGCTGGAAAGTTTCCTGGTGGAAAAGGATCTGGGGGTCCTGGTGGACAGCTGGCTAAACATGAGCCAGCAGTGTGCCCAGGTAGCCAAGAAGGCCAACGGCATCTTGGCCTGCATCAAGAATAGTGTGGCCAGCAGGAGCGGGGAAGTGATGGTGCCCCTGTACTCAGCGCTGGTGAGGCCGCAGCTTGAGTCCTTTGTTCAGTTTTGGGCGCCACAGCCTAGGAGGGACATTGAGGTGCTGGAGCGTGTCCAGAGAAGGGCAACGCAGCTGGTGAGGGGTCTGGAGAACATGTCTTCTGAGGAGCAGCTGAAGGAATTAGGATTGTTTAGTCTGGAGAAGAGAAGGCTGAGGGGAGACCTTGTTGCTCTCTACAACTCCCTGAAAGGAGGTTGTAGTGAGATGGGCGCTGGTCTCTTCTCCCAAGTAACCAGCGATAGGACAAGAGGAAACGGGTTCAAGTTGCTCCAGGGGAGGTTTAGGCTGGACATTAAGAAAAAATTTTTCACGGAAAGAGTTATCCAACATTGGAAGAGGCTGCCCAGGGAGGTGGTGGAGTCGCCCTCCCTAGATGTGTTTAAAAGTCGTGTAGATGTGGTGCTTAGAGACATGGTTTAGTGGCAGAGCTGGTAGAGTAGGGTCAATGGTTGGACTGGATGATCTTAAAGGTCTTTTCCAACCTAAACGATTCTGTGATGCTATGATTCTAGTGCCTGGGCTGTGTCCGACAGCAGCACCGAAGTGAAACTGCCGCGAGCTGTTATGGCATGCGCAGAGGTGCGGTGTTTGCCTGTGCCAGGACCATCCCCAATTGCCTCTCTGTCACTGGAGGCCCTGGGAAGGCTGCTGGTGCAGGGCCTGCGTGGGCAGAGGCTGCCAGCATCGAGGGATGGGCCATGTGGGGGGCATCCCTTCCTTGGCTCATGCCTCCACATGTCCCCTGCTGCTGCCGTGTTTCTTGGTGGGACTGGCAGTGCCGTTCTTGGCCATGGGTTTAGTGGGGCCATGTGTGGAGCAGCATGGCTTGGGTTAGGTTAGCATTGTCCACTGATCGGCTGCTGGGAGGGGACAAAGCGTGTGGACAAACGGGAGTGGAAGGAACAGGGTTAAATCTGCGCAATTGGGTGATGGTTAGGAAGATGCATTTTGGGATGGCATCCTGGAGGCGGTTGCTGGAGTTGTCAAGTCCCGTCTGTGCTATTGCTGGCAGGCAGCTGTGATTTCCTTCAGTGTTTCTGTACTTGTGCAGTAGCTGAAGGGATGCTGAGCAGGACGTGGATTTTGCTTTGTTACTTGTGAGGCCAGAGGGGATTTGGGGGAGAAGTAGCACCAAGCAGTGAGGGCTGGGAGTCTTGCCACCTGAGAGGGCAAGTGCTTGCGCCCGGCTGCAGCTGATGCCCGTTGCCCTTTTGCTGCACTGGTGTAAGAGTGTTGGTGCTGTGGGAATTGCTTATACCGCACATAGATGTTTCCAGCACCTCCCAGTGTGGGTGACCCAGCTGTTTTACCCTCGGTGGTTTCTCCTTGCTCGTACGCGCTGTCCCGTGGTTGCGTGGGGTCTACCTTGGCAGCCCTGCCCGGGCTGGTGCGGTCTTGAGGGATGCAGGGGAGCACCCGGGGATGGGCAAGGTGGTCGGGACGGGGAGCGGAGCCGTGCTCCGCACCAAGGGATCAGCTGTGGCATCTGCCATCCCCTGTGAATCCCTGCTCTTCTTGGCTCTTGCCTTATTGCACTCTTGTCCCTGGGGCACGAAGGGGAGTGAACCTTGTAACTGAATTACGTGTTTGTGGCTTTGTGCATTATCTTGTGCGTTCCTGTGGCACTGGCATCTCTGCACGCGCCTGCGTATCGCTGCGGACAGCCAGAGCCAGCAGGTTAAGTACTGACATGGGTGCAGTGGAGCTGCGTTACCGTAGGGGTTTGCCCAAGCTCATTAGCTCTGCTGAGACGGAGTAACGTCGCGGGGGGGGTGCACTAAGATGGCTATACAGTTTTAAATACGTGACCTGGCTTGTTTATGGCATGGCTCCATGGTGCTGATTTTAGAAAAAATATGCTATGTGTTTTGAGCTTGGCTCTGCAGACTCACCACACAGAGACTGAATTTGTTTTAAATTGGGTTCGCAGCCCAGCATTAATTTGTCTCATCCTTGGGAAGTTTCATCTTGGTGATATTTTCTGCCTGACTTCTTACCGTGGTTTCCTCAGCATGTCATAGAAATAGCACAGGTGAACTTTGTGGGTCTCACGTTTTGGGATTTGCAGGCTCCTCTGCAGAACTGATTCTAAAAGTATTATTTCCCTTAGGAAATTAAATTTTGACAAAATCAAAATATTGTGCAAAATAGTATGTGATGAAATTTTGTTTAGGAAACCTTTGGAAAGAATTGCACTTTTCCACATCCTGTTTGGTATTTTCAGATTTTTTTTTTTTTCTATTTTCCAACTGGAAATCTTCAAAATGAAATTTGAATTGAAGCACTTTGGAATTCATTTTGCTTCATAAAAGATAAAATTTTCCTATATCAAATTAAAGGAAAGTGTTGAAACTTGAGTGTTTTTGCTGAGTGGAAAATCTGCTTGCTCAGACGCGTTCAGCCAACTGTGCAGTGGTTCACAGGAGCAAGAGCAGTTCCCTGACCGTTGGTTGCAGCTTGACTGGTTGGGTAGAGCTTTTCCCAAATACTTCCCTCAGCTAATTGCACAGTATTTCTGCTGTGTCAGACACTTTCTAGAGTGCCTTTCCTAAAACTGGCTACTGCAAGGTTTGATTAAAATAAACCCAAAAAACCTCAGCCAACCTGCAATGAAAGGTCTGAAAATCTGGACTGGAAATGTGTGTGAGATGGGTGTTTTCATACTGTAGTCTGTCCAAGTGTTGCCTGCCTGCCTGGCAGAGTTGCAATTTCTGGAGTCTAGAAATTTAATAAAATAATGTATTCATCAAGTATACCTATCCAAAAGAGAAAAAAGGGGAAAAAAAACCCAACAACCCACAAACAACCAGACAGACTTAAAGGAGGGTCTTTTGAGCACTCAGTCCCCTCAGGAGAACAAGATTTGGTCTTTGGCCAAAGACAGAAAATTGCACCAAGAATAAAGCACAATTTCAGAGCAGACAGCGTGGCAGCCGTACCCGTTGCACCACACAACGGTAGTTGGTGTTTGAGTAGCTTGCTCCTTCCTCAGAAGTGTTGTAAGTTCAGCAGGCAGGTGGGTGATACACAACACGACACAACATACACGAGTTGCAGTGAGATGCAGGTGAAACCTCGGGCGGTACGGTTCACCGTCGCTGGGATGCTGCTCAGCACCTTCCGTAGCCAGCGCTGTGTTGCATCCTTGACGGATGCGTGACATTACATGTCTGTTGATGTGTCCATGTCACAGGCACGTGCAAGGTGTGTGCCTGCCGTCACGGTGTGTACAAACAGAAATTGCCTTAGCAGGGGACTTGCGGTGAGGCAGAGGGTGGTGGCTGGCAGCCCCTGGTGGTTTCCATGAGGTGATCCAGTAATCCCAGTCTTGAGGAGAGGGATGGAAGGACCACATCCTGTGTAGATTAGCGGCATGCTCTCTAACAGGGTCTGGGAATGAATATGTGCCCTGGGTTCCGGTGGGTGCTGCCGTGTTATTCTTGCTGGGTGCCTTGGGTCTCCTGAATGGGGATATTCCTCTGGCGGCTTCTTTCTTCATATTGGGGTGTTAACACTGTGTATTGTGTGTTTTCCCATGGTGTCATGGCTGCAGGCAAATCTGAAGAAGTTCATGGAGTACGTGCAGATGCTAAATGCGGAGAAGGTCTGCAGACTGCTGGAGAAGGGACTGGACCCCAACTTTCACGATCCGGATACTGGAGGTGAGATTGGCTTCTCCAGAGAGGGGAGAGTGACAGAGCAGGGTTGGGGGGAAAAGTGTTTAGGGGACACAGTGGGAATTTGGGGAAGCCATTGTTTTTGAGGAGGTGCAGCAAATTATATATTGTCTGAAATGTAAGGTTTGGAAGAAAGGTCTGTTAGTTGAATTTGCCAGTAGTGTGTCTTCTTATGAAGCTTAGGTCTTGGGAGCATGAAGTTACGAAAGGCTCTTGGGAGAAGCGTGTGTGTGGAAAGATACAGAGTCTGGGAATACAGCATAAAATGAAAGAGCTGTGTGGCCGTGCGCCTTTCAGTGTGGGATTCTGGGGAGGATGAGGCTGTCTCTGAGATGCGCAAGTTGGGCAAATGCAAATCGCTGCCCAAGGATCCTCTCATGAAGCAGTCAGAAGGTTTAAGTATTTTGGGGGTCAGGAAAATCAAATCTTGTCCTCTGGTTTCCTTGATTTATTTTTTTTCTCTTATTTTCTTTTTTTCCCCATCTATGTGAGCAAAATTCACCCCAGCGAGGTCTGGTCGCTGGAGTGCTGGCTGGTGGGCTGTCTTCTGCAGGCTCCTGGCTGTTAGAAGTGAGATCAGACTCCAGCAGGTTTTCCTTACTGATGGGGCGGTGAGGGAGGACTTCTCCCCATTTCCCCTGCTGTGAAGTCTCATAGTCTTGTTCTGAGAGAGGAGTTACTGCTTTTGTTGTTCCTGTTTTGAAGTAATGCAGCTTATTAGTATTTATTAGAGTTGGATTTCTGTGTGTGAATCATGGGCGCATTTCCAACCCATGAGCAGACTCCAATCTGATGATTAATTTTCTGTGTTTCTGGTTCATTTGGGTGGTTTTTCACATTGTTTCTGAAACACTGGCTACCGCTGTACTTGGAAATTTAGTGTGTCCAGACCATTTTTCAGCACCGAGATCAGGTGGCAGGGTGTGGTGTCATTCACACTATTAACCTCTCTTATCCTCTCATATAATGAGGCTGCATCCGAACTGCCCTTTGGGAATGGCTTCTGCCAGCTCCTGAACTGGGAAGGTGAAAGCTGGTGCAGCCAAACTCTGGCAAGAACCATTTGAACAGCGCCCAGGAATGTTTATGCTGTTTAATTTTCTGGTGTAGCCACTTTGTCTGAACCTGCCAGAGTGTCCTCATGAACAACTGCTCGTGTGAAAAACAGCTGATAGCATGTGAGTGTGGTCACAGTCTGCCCTGGAGCACGTCCAAACAGCTCAGCTCCATGTGGTTTTCATTTTTGCCCAAGACCTCACAAGCGTTTTGGAGGATCTTTCCTTATAAAGAAAGTCCTCTACTCTTCTAAAGCTGGTTCAGCTTTCCAGAGTATATTGCATTGCGGAGTGCAGTGTGCTGCTTGAAAAGATGCTGTGAGAGTTTTGGATCTGATATGGTTTGAACCCAGATGTTATTTCACAGAAGGGTAGAGGCTTATAGGAGCGGGCTCTTGAGTACTGAAAAGACTCTTAAATGTGGAGGGGGAAGAAAGAAAAACACCTGACCCAAATAGTCGTTTGGATCCAGTTCAGAACTGAGGGCAAAACCAGAGTGGATGCTGTGAGATGTGAAAATAGACCGTTAGAGCAGAGGGAGTCTTGGACACCTCACTTCTGAAGTCCTAATTCTTGTGCAAAAACAGTTCATTACTGCTTGCTTTACAATCTGTTTTGTGAACATGAAAGAATGACATAAAACTGCTGTTTAGTATTCATGGATTCCTGGAATTTAAGACCAGATGGAGCTGTTGTACCATCTGACCTGACCTCCTGTACCTCGCAGGATGCTCTTCGCTCTGTGTGTGTGTGTGTGTGTGTGTGTTCACTAAGCAAAGCTTAAACATGTTTTCCAGAAAGTCATCAATCTTGATTCAGGGAACAGAAGATCCCTGCCTTTCCTCCGTTATTTGGTTAATCACCCTCATGGTTTAAAATTCGTCTCTCATTTCAATTTGTATGCCTCAGCTTCCAGCTGTCGTTATACTTTATCTTCTAGATTAAAGAGCACTTTAGTACCTGGTATGCCTTCACATGAAGGTATTTATACATGGTAATCAAGTCAACATTCAATCTTCCTTTCCTTAATTAAAGAGAGACCAAACTCCTCCAATCTTTCATTTGAAGGTATTTTCTCCAGTTTTTCTGTCATTTTTGTGGCTTATATGTCAGTACTCTATTTTTAAGAGGTTTTTAAGAACGTGGGTACCAGACGGCGTGCTGCCTGCCTGTGCCACCCGTCGCGGGCAGGCGCAGCTCTTCCTGCAGGTCCCTGCTCTCCGGCCTTCCGGGGTGGCGCTTGGGAGGATGGGGGCGACCTCAGGGCTCTGGGATGGGACCCCACCTTACGTCCTGCTAGAAGGAGGGGCTGGGGGGATTTCCCTTCCTGTTCCGCCTCCTGCGTTGTGTCCTGCGCCCACCTTAACTGGGGTTACTGGGCTGAACGAAGTGGAACCACTAAGCAGTTCCCTGCTTGGGAGCGTTGTTTTGGGGAGGTTGTTTTCTGTCCTGTTGACTTCCCACACAGCCCGGGCTGGGCAGTGGAAAGAGCATGGTGGGAGCACGCTGCTCCCCCTCCGCGGCTGGGGAGGTCCAGCTTGGCCCCCGGGCAGGAGCATTTGCAGAGCCACGACAGCAGGGTGCAGCCGCCCAGGACAGCACGTCTCCTCCCTGATGCGTAGCATCTCAAAGGCATCATCCTGCAGGGCTTCCATGCCTGTGATTCCTGGTTCTGGGATTGCCCAGACCCGATTGCTCCTAGCACTCTTCCAAGCCGTGTGGCATCTACAAATCTGATCAGAGATCCGCATTTACTTCGGGATAATTCTCGAGGATCCAGAATAGAGTCAAGTCCGACACCCTGCAGAGCCTCTTCAGCGCCCACGTGGTCGGCCACGTTCCCCAGTGACCACTCTGACTGCTGCTCTTCAGCTGGATTTTTGTTCATTTGGAACATGCCTGGCTGACATTTTATACCACTCATTTTTAATGTCATGTAGGACTCAGCCAAGCGTGAGTCTTAAATCAATACATATCTGCATCAATCAGACTTGTAATTTACCAAGGAAAGGAATTATGTTTGAGTAGGAAGACCTATTTACTGTAAGCTTGATTGGGTGATGTTAATAATACAGGTATTCTTTAATGCTGTGTCAATTAAATTCCAAAACAATTTTCCCAGCATTTTCCCAGGATTGGTGTTATTTCTCTGACTTGTAGTCTCATGGATCATTTTGCTTTCCTGTTTTTGAACATTGGCCTGACACTGCTTTTCTTCTGGTCTGTTTGAATGTCCCAATATTTCAAAATGTATTAAAATTTAACTTCTTTTGCACCAGAAAGATCTTCAGGGAAAAGATAAGGAGGATTATATACAACATTCACTAGATGCAAACAATTTATTCAATATTAGGTAGCTCATGCCAAAAATCCTTATTTGATAATGGAAAGGAAAATAATGTATTTCCACAGCAGCAAAATAAAAAATAAGTGATTGGTCATTTTGCTATCTGTATCTATCTGCTGACTGGCTTGCACAGGGGCTGGGAAGTCATTTCCATATTATGAAATTTAAACAGCAACAAAACCCCTCTCTGATAGTCCTTTGCCAGGCCAAATGTGGATTTCTTTACTCCTGTGCTGTTTGTTCTTGTTACTATTCTTTGTTTTCTAATTTTCAGTTCATGTTGACCACTGTCTCTTTCATCATGTCCTGACGTTAGAGTTGTCTCTGTTTGTAACTGCCACCGTCACTTCGCTGCTGACCTGAGAGTGGCACGTGGCAGTTGTTCTCCTCTTTGATTTATGGAGTTGTAGTTCTGGGTCACACAGAAATTGTTCTTTTAAGACTTCCCAGTCACCTTTTGCTTTCTCTTTTTAATTTTAAACCTCCCACATTTCCTATGATCAATTACCTGATCTAATTTCCCTTGGTTGATTCCCTTAGGAATCATCTGATATTCACCTGGCTAGTTGAGACTTTCTTCTTTCCACGTCTTCCCTAGTTGACTAGACAGCGGTCAAGTATTTAGCAGATTTTTATTCATGATGTTGAGATCCAAAGTAATGTTCCCTTATGCTGGAGTGACGCAGTATCTATAGAAAAGTGATCGGTTTTCTCCTTTTTAGAAAATGAAGTGATATTTTACTGCTTGTTGTATAGGACACCCAGCATTTTCCTTCAAGGCGAAGTTGCCCTGATAGTGCAAATGATAATGTATACAACTTGGAGATAAACACTTAGACCTTAATGCATTTTTTCTTTAGTGGCCTGTAACAAAATCTTATGAAGGACCTTTTAACTTATTACTTCAAACACTAATCCACGTGCATTCAAAGTCCTATTCTGAATAATCAGTGGCCATATAACAGATGATGGGATTTTAATATAAAATCTTTCTCTGGTCCTCATTGCCCACTCAGTACTTTCTCATTCTCGTAACAATCAGTCATCCTTAATATTCTGAAATAGTGTAATTGTCTGTAGATTTCAATACTGACAATTATATCACAATTCTTATTACCAGTAAAAGCAGTCCACATCCTTTTTCTTGATAAGCAGCCTCTTAGCCTTTTGCAATGAGCAAAGAGGAAGAAAAAAATCTTCCTCACGTTCTTTGTTCAGATGGGTTTAATTACTTCTGACACAGTGCATTTGTGCTGTGTTTCCCTCTTTGGAATCATTTTGCTTGTGTTCTTAGTTTAACATCTTCCTAATTGCTGTACCTATTTCTCAGCCAAGATCATTATCTCACCTCTGGGTCAGTGAAGTGCCGCTCGGGTCATTCAGTGAGAATCCTCCAGAATGGACCAGAACGTCTTGGTTTTGCTCCCATCATGTGAGTCACTTCCGGTGTTTTTTTGCTGGATGCCTTGTCTTGCTTGCAGGTCTGAAGGGATCTCTGGGATGAGCTTTCCTTCCATGTCCTTATGCCCCATTACTAGCAAATTTCTGCCCTTTAATTTCACAGGCTCATCCAGCACTAAAGGAAGATTGTGGGCTGTGCTTAGCTTCTGTGTTCAGACATGTAAACGCAAGTGCTGCTGCATGGTTTCCGTGGCAAGATTTCCAGATTGCAGCGAAGGGCACCCAGACGCGTTTCAGCGTCCGGCCCTGAGGCTGGAGTCGGTTGCCTGGACTGGGGACCCCACACTGGGGAGTCCGAGACATCAGCGTGGACCTGGCAGGCTTGGTGCGGGGCTGGCAGGAGAGCTGCCTCCTGGCACGGCCGGGAGGTCGGGTGGGATTGGCGCCTGCGGTACTGGATGGGGTCCTCGCTGGGGCAGCTGAGTCCCACCAGTGGGCTGCTGCGGGTGACCTCAGCTGCGCTCCACCAAGTTGTCCACCACGTCTCCATTAACTGTGGTGGGAGTTACGTACCCACACTTAGGCGTGCAGGCTGAACCCCATCCCTCTAGGTTCAGCTTGAGGAAGACAGTCCGCTGTTTTGGTCTCACGCTTAGAACAGTCTTGGTGATGCTTTTCAGGACCCGAGCCTCTCATGAATCTTTGTATAAAATACGAGAAATATGAGCTGATGGTCTTGCTGAAAGCAAATAGAAATCATAGAAAATAAAATACATTTGTCCTTTTTTTTTTTTAATTATTTCACTTCTGGCCATAATAGTAATGAATACAGAGTTAGACTAGAAAAGAAAAAAACATCTCAAACTCCCTTCTCCATCCCTCTTTGATGTACCTATTTTGCTTTGTTTTGGACACGAGTGTTTCTGTAGTGACTGCTTGCTCCTCCTAGCCAGGTTCCTCACAGAGGTGCTGGTCATGGTTGGTACTCCTCTTCTGTTGCCTGTCTTCATGCTCTGCTCTCCTGCGTTCTCTGTCCTCCCTGCAGATCCTTCTCCTTGGGCTGCCTCTAGGGCTGGCTCCTGAGTCTAGCTGTCCAGTTATCCTCCTGTAAGTGTTCGTATTTCAGATGTTGCACAATGGTGCAATGTGTGCTTCTGATCCATCTCTTTCATTTGTCACTGGATCACACTTCATGTGCAGGACTGGTTCTTTCCCTCTGTAGAAAAGAAAGCATAGTGCATCCAGCTTGGCATAGCTCTTCCACTTGTGCAACTGGAATAGATCCATGCCTGAAAAGAAGAAACCATATTCTCTATGGAAGTCCTCTTTGGCAGTCCTATTTTCAATGGACTTGTTTACTAAACTAGAATTTCCTGAACTGCTGGATGAAAGATGAAGAGGAGGCAGGGAGCATGTGTGGCAGAGCATGAGAGCAGCATCGTGGACTGTGGAGTCTTGTGCCAGTATCAGCAGTCAATCATGTTGGTACAGTTTGGTGCTGCATGTATGCAGCGCGGTGTTACTGCTACACTGCCACTGCATTGCCCATCCCCGAGTGAAATGCAAGCAGCAATGTCATCTGTGGTTTCTTCATGGATCTGCAGCTTGGTGGGTGTCACTGTTGTTGTTGCTTGCCACTTTGGCATCGCCTGGGGGGAAATCATGCAAGTGGCCTTTCTGATAGTGGTAAGACCTCAGACCCCTTAAACAAGGACTCTTCAGATAGACTCATCAAAGCGTAGGGGCCCTGCTATAATGTGCTCATCTCTAGCTGTGTTTGTTGTTTCATCGCCCGTAGGACTTCTTTGGATATATAGCTGAGACACCGAATTTGGAAGCATTCTGTGTGGTTGTACTGCCTTTCTGATGAGGTGGAGCTCAAGCAGAGAAGGCATATAGCAATTCCCATCAAGGAAAAGTTTCTGGAATTTATCATGGAGTTCTGGTTCCAACCTGCCTGTCCTCTGTTCCTCTGCAAGAAGATAAATTAATTGTCTCAAGTACCTAATCATTCCATTAACTGAAGTTTTGGAAAATGAAGTGGCTCATTTTTACTGAAAAATGTTAGGCAAAACTCCTGTAAAGAGCTGAGTTAGCACGCAGGGATGGAGGCCCTCCAAGTGTAGGGAAGCGAGCAAACAGTGGAGGAAGGCTGGGGGAGGCAGTGTCTTCAACCAGCACAACTGCAGTTGGAAGAGGATATTTTAACAAGCCTTCAGAGTGTTCCCATGTAAAATTGCACTGAAGTAATTTATGGTATATTTTAAAGGCTGCACAAAGCAGCAAAGATAGTTATTTTTATAAGTATACCTTAAAGTTGGTTTGGAAGAGGCTTAACAAATAGCTATTCTATAAAAATAAATGTATTTGGGCTATTTTTCTTTAGTCTAGCAATTTTTATTTTTTATTTTTAAAGTAAACACCTGTACCATGGCAGCACATATGGATGGAGCCTTAGGTTAGAGTTCTGTGTGCAAACCCATGTGGAAAAGCAAGATGAGAAAGGACACTTGCCTCTCTACCTCCTGGTAAAGGTCTTAGTACTACCAGTGCTGCCTGTAAAGCCCCAGCAGCAGCACCGGTGTACAAGTACGGCTTCTTTGTGGTGTCTGACTCCTTTGCCTAGGGGCCTCTCCCTCTTTCCTGTCAGTGCTTTTTTGCTGTTGTTGAGAGCCCAATGCATTTTTATCTGAACTTTAGGGTACTGGGCAGAGAGAAAACGAATTATTTTTCCCAGATTGTTTGCTTTGCACTACAAGTTTTCATACTGCCCTTTATGGGAGTATGTTAAGCAGTATGATTGACGTGTGTCGGTTGTACCATCTTGTCCTGGGAGAAAATAAATATACATATGTGCAGGATAGCGTTTTATTTTGGTGAATGGTGAAGTAAAAATGTAATTATTCTGTATCCTTCCCTGTTCTGTCTTTATGTTAGCTAGCCAAGAGTGATGGATGGAAGAATATTTTGTCTTGTAGTTTGATATTCAAAGGGCTTAACCAAGTCTCACTCTGCAAAACAGGAGGTCTGCTAAAACGAACGTGTGCAGTCCCCGAGGTTAATCAAAGGAGGAGGCTGTTGGCTTGCCCAGACTGGGAAGAACACTGGGACTTGCTGGACACAGGAGACCTGGGAATGGAGGGAGTTGCTGAGGATGAAGCAAGTGAAGTCTTGTTGCAGGACACCATCTGCTTGCCAGTCCCCGTGGAGGCAGAGAAAGGGTGTAGAGAGAAAGGAGAGCCTTAATTTAATACTTAATGTAGAATGATACAGTCATAGAATAGTTTGGGTTGGAAGGGACCTTTAAAGGTCATCTAGTCCAACCTTCCCTGCAATGACCAGGGACATCTTCAACTAGACGTGGTTGCTTAGAGCTCCATCCAACCTGACCCTGAATGTTTCCAGGGATGGGGCATTGACCAGCTCTCTGGGCAACCTGGGCCAGTGTCTCACCACCCTCAGTGTAAAACATTTCTTCCTTAGATCTAGTCTGAGTCTGCCCTCAGCTTGGTGTTATCTGCAAACTTGCTGAGGGTGCGCTTGGTCCCGCTGTCGATGTCATTGATGAAGATATTGAACAGTACTGGTCCCTGTATGGACCCCTGAGGGACACCGCTTGTCACCGATCTCCATCTGGACATTGAGCCGTTGACCACTACCCTCTGGATATGACCAGCCACCCAATTCCTCATCCACTGAACAGTCCACCCATCAAATCCAAATCTTTCTGATTTGGAGAGAAGGATGTTGTGAGGGACTGCGTCAAAGTCTTTACAGAAGTCCAGAATATCCTCTTCCAGAATGGGGAAGACCCTTGGTGATTTGGACTTCGATTATGCCAAGGCGGAGCTAGTTCAAGAACTGGCTTCTGTGCCTGCAGTTCTGGACAGAGCCTGACTGGGTTTGTTGGAGCCACCGTTTTCATTATGTTTGCTCTTAAAGTTTGCTTGCAGGCTGCAGGGAAGCCTTCGTGTTGAAGCACAGAAGCCTTCAATACGGTTATTGCATCCAAACCCATCTGTGAATCTACCGGCGCCTGAGAATTTCCCCCGGGACCCCACATTCCCTCCAGCTGGCTAGGGAGATCTGCATATGTGGCCAAGCTTCCCATGGCAAAGCCACATCCCATGGGGGCCAGCGGTGTTGCGACCAGGTCTCCGAGACGAGGAGTAATGCTGTGAATGTGGTTTTTGTCTCCTCTGGGGAGCAGGGAGCTGTTGCAGACCAGGCTGCTGAGCACTCCCTGCGTGCAGGGGACAGCCAGTGGGAGACTGGACAGGCGCCATGCAGCAGTGGTAAGAATCACTGCTTGATGTCCCTGCCTCCTGGCCAGCCAGCGATCGGGGAGACCATCTTTTTCCCACTGAATGCAGCAGAAGCGTTCCAGGACACATCTGGGGATGAAGGTGCAGGCTGTGCTGCCTGGCAGGCAGAGGCAGAAGAGCTCATAACACGTCCCTGCAGGGCCGGGAGGGCTTGGCAAAGCGCAGGGAGGCTGTTTGCCCCCGAAGGCTGTGGGGCAAGGAGGTTTTCTGCCTCTCTGAATGCCAGGTCAGATGATGATGTGGCCAATGTTAAATAGTGAACTAATAGTGCCTTTGCTCCATCCCTTCAGCCTATAGCAATATTTGACCATAACAGCCGAAGCAGAGACAGTTACCAGTAAGAAATCCTCCTCTGTCCCTCCACTTTCTGAAGACAGTGATGCCATGAACTTCCATAAGCATTCTCTATTCAGGCGCCATCCCTCATTGCACCATCTCCAGAAACCCCAAATCTTTTAGATCTTGTGGTTTTGGTTTTTTGGCTTTGGCCTTCTTCAGCTTCTCAGGGACTTTTTTTGAACATCCTTGTCCCAAGTCCTTCTGAAACAGTGCTCCTCTCCATCTTTGCCAGGAGATGCTCACCTTGCCCATCAGCCAGGATGCTCAGATGTGGGAATCTGGTAAAACCTGAAACTAGAGAGGATACAAGCACAGGGTGGTTACACTCTCTTCCAAAAGGTCATAGAGTTTTCTTGCCTACTACTCTATCTTCTTTAAGGACCTGCAGGGATACTGTGCATGGAGAGAGAAAAGGCCACTTTGCTGCCAAGTCAAGCCTCCTCTCTCCTAGATACTTTGAAAACCTTAGTCTTTCCTTGGTTGGGAATACTTCTATACTGAATTTTTAACCCAGAGCTTTCAGGTTTATCAGTAAAGTGATGGGACTGTGGGCAGATGTCCAACTAAGATTTCAAGAAAAGGAATAAATAAATGATGGTATTTCCAGTGCTTGGTATTTAGCAAAGGTAGAAAAAGCTGCAGTGCATAAGTGCTATCTTAATTTCTTCGCCATCCTTTACAAAATCACTGTAGTAAATCTACTCTCCTTTTAGGCAGAGCAGCACCGCTATTAGCAATGCTCTTTTATCCACTGTGTCTCTAGGGATGAGTCTGCCAGGGATATTGCAAATAAGCCTTGACACCAAATGCTCCTTTCTGTGTGGCCAGGTCTTCAGCAGCTTGGATAATTACAAACACCATTTACTCTGCTTCCTTGTACAAAAGTGGAGGAGGGGAACCCAAACCCTCGAGGTTTTAGAAATTCAGCCCTTCAGCAGCTGCAGCTTTCTTCTTCAGCCTCTCCTATGCAACACAAACGTTGCCTTCATCCCCACGCGAAGGCAGCTTGTGACTGCTCTGCTGATTTTTGAGGCAGTGAATGGAGTATTACTGCCTCAAAGACTTTGCAGTATAGATCCCTAATAAAAATGATTCATCCTCTTCTCAGTTTCTGTAACTTTTTATTCTCCCCCTCTTGACCTGGGGGAAAAAACGTCCCTGCAGAAATTATTTGTGTGTCATTATCCATGATCCTACTCAACACAGGGAAATTAGTACTCTTATCTGCAACCTGCTGGGTTTTCCAGAAAGTGGAGGTCTCCACTTGCTCAAGAACTATTTCTTTTACAGGAGAGAAGTCATATAACCCTGCCCAAGGTTTAAATTCCAGCAGTTCAGAAGGGGATGATCTGTGTTGTAAATGGGAAGGATGATGCACATTTGCCTGGTTCATCTGGGCCACTAAAACACCCATGCTTACTCTCAGTTTCTCTTTCCAGCATGTCCCAGGACACACAGCAGCCACGGTCCAGGACTTGTCATCTGAGTTGGCCCCGTTAGGAGGGAAATGCTTCCCTTCTACTGTTAGCACAGCTCATTTGTATTTCTGATGTCAGCGCTAAGTTTGCTGGAGACACAGGGGGTTCGCAGCCCACTCACACCAGGGTCCCCTCACGCCTCGTCTGTGCGGGTGTTGCACGCTTGTCCTGTGCGGAGTTCTTCTGACCGGAGTGGTTCCCTTGATGTCCCTGCCTCCTGGCCAGCCAGCGATCGTGGAGACCATCTTTTTCCCACTGAATGCAGCAGAAGCGTTCCAGGACACATTTAGGGATGAAGGTGCAGGCTGTGCTGCCTGGCAGGCAGAGGCAGAAGAGCTCATAACACGTCCCTGCAGGGTCGGGACGTCCCTGCTTGGAGCAATGTTCTTCTGCAGAGCTAAATCCAGTTAATGGACTTCAAGTGACACTAGTCACACCGTAAAATATCCCGTGCTTTGTGGTGCCATCCTCACAGCAGAGGCAACGGGAAGATACGGTGTCGTCCCAGCCTCTTCAGCACAAAGCCTGGTGTCTTCATTTAAGCTGCTTTTGGGAGTGTTTTTAAGCAGCACTGGGGCAGCTGAAGTGCAGCACATCTTCCCCTTCCCCGCCTCTGCCGGGGTGAGAGGGCAGAGAAGCGCCGTGTCTTAAACCATTGCAGCCCAATTCGCCATCGTTCACATGTCAGTCCCGCAGGATTGCTGGGAAGATATTCTAGGAAAGATTAACGGTCTTTGAAAGAGATTAAAAGAAAAATTTCATAGGTGCTTCCTGTAGGTACGTTTTAAGGGTGTAAAAAAAAAAAACAACTTACAAAGTTACCGTTATTCTAAAATTAGATCCAAGCCTGAGTGATAGTTTAGCATGTAGAAAAGAGAAAGGCAATCCTCAATATTTAACATAGGGTGGCAACTGGGGAACAGCGGGAGAACAAGAGGAAATCGTATTTACAAAGAAGCGTTCTTGACTGTGTGCAGCGGTACAGACTGTGGCCCCAATGTGATGTGAGGACAAATAGCTGCAGGAATTGGGGAAAAATACTTGCTGTGCATGACGGCGCTTTCTCAGCCTTCTGCTTACTGTTAGGAACAAGCCCTCTGCCCAAGGCGCGAGGAGCTTGCTCCTCTCCTGCGTCGGCTGTGCTGTACCCAGACCGTCTGCTAGCTGTGGCGTCATGCATTCAAGGTACACCTTGAATTAACAACCTGAGTAACTCACCTTCATACGTGATACATTTCCTGCTGCTTTCAGCTTTCATGGCTGAAAGTTGCACTTTGGTTCAGCCAGCAGTTGTGGCCAGATGGGGAAACACTGGTTGACACTTCAATGGCGTGTGGTTTGAAAAGGTATCGTTCTTCTCAGTTTAAAATGTTAATCTAGTTGATTTAAACCTTCTTTTTTTTTAAGCAAACGGCATCTATTTGAAGTGAATGTGCAACTGGCGATTAATGGAAAATTATATGTTTGCATTCAACTGAAATTGGAAGTGAAATGTCATCTTGTAATGTTTTCACCTACAACTGAAAAACACTACCATGAGGTTCTACTTATAGGTGGTTTTTGTCACAGGCAGACATTTTCTGTTCTTGTATGCTATAGGTCTGTATAGGAACGTAGTAACCCTCCTCTCCGGTAGCTTGCATGAAAACTCCCGCACCAAGCCTGTTGTCATCTCAGCTTGAACAGACATCCTCCCTTTTCCTAAATGCTAAATGAAGTCCTGGAGTAACACAGATTTTTTTAATTTATTTTTTTTTTTTTTTTTTTTTTTTAACTCTGGTATCAGAGGGGAGAGGTTGTTCCTGCTCGTGTTGTAGCACTCTCTGGGGTTTCTCACCTTCCCTTACCATGTGAATTCCAGTTCTCATGGCACCCTGCAAACGTGAGAAGCCTCCACATTTCATTTCTTTTGCAAGGCTGTAGAGGAGCGTGACACGGTGGCTGTCCTCTCAAGGTGTCTCTTTGCTGCCGGCTTCTGGGGGGTGTGTGGATAACATCTGACGCAGAGACGGCTGAGGCTGGCAGGAATGGGGGATCCCGGACCAGTTCTGGGTGTGGGAGCTCAGGTATTTTATTCCACACTGCAGCCTTGTTTGGACTCATTGCTTTCACAGAAGTGACCAGCCTGAGGACTGCCAGAATACTTTGTTTGCAATTAAAATGTTAGTGATGCTTTTCATCCTCAGCTTCTTTTAGCAGAACAAAGAGGAAACATAGTTACAAGACAAAAATATAGAGAAAACACTCCTTTAAGTGGGGTAGAAATGAACTAGAATCACAGAATGGTTTGGGTTGGAAGGGACCTCTAAAGCCCATCCAGTCCAACCCCCTGCCATGGGCAGGGACACCTCCCACCAGACCAGGTTGCTCCAAGCCCCGTCCAACCTGGCCTTGAACACCTCCAGGGATGGGGCAGCCACAGCTTCTCCAGTCCTGGCATCATCTGGGTGGCCTCCTCTGGCCCCGCTCCAGCAGGTCCATGTCTCTCCTGTGCCGAGGCCCCAGCGCTGGAGGCAGCACTGCAGGGGGGTCTCCCCAGAGCGCAGCAGAGGGGCAGAATCCCCTCCCTGGCCCTGCTGCCCACGCTGCTGGGGATGCAGCCCGGGATGCAGGGGGCTTTCCGGGCTGCTGGCACACGTTGCCGGCTCACGGCCAGCTTCTCCCCCCCAGCACCCCCAAGTCCTTCTCAGCAGAGCCACTCTCCATCCCTCCATCCCCAGCCTGTACGGATACCGGGGGTTGCCCCGACCCAGGTGCAGAACCCTGCACTTGGCCTTGTTGGACCTCATGAGGTTCACAGGAACCCACTTCTCCAGCCTGTCCGGGTCCCTCTGGATGGCATCCCGTCCCTCTGGCAGGTCACTGCACCACTCAGCTTGGTGTCATCTGCAAACTTGCTGAGGGTGCCCTCAATACCACTGTCAATGTTATTGATGAAGATACTGAACCATACGGGTCCCAATACAAACCCCTGAGGGACAACTCTTGTCACCAGTCTGCATCTGGACATTGAGCCGTTGACTGCTACCCTCTGGATGCCACCATCCAACCAATTCCTCATCCACTGAACTGTCCACCCATCAAATCCATCTCTCCCTGATTTAGAGAGAAGGATGTTGTGGAGGACCATGTCAAAGGACTTACAGAAGTCCGGATAGATGACATCTGTAGCTCTTCCCTTGTCCACTGCTGTAGTCACTCCATCATAGAAGGCCACTAGGTTTTTCAGGCAGGACTTGCCCTTGGTGAAGCCATGCTGGCTGTCTTGCATTACCTCCCTGTCCTCCATCTGCCTTAGCATAGCTTCTAGGAGGATCTGTTCCATGATCTTCCTAGGCTCATCAGGGGGCGGTATGCTTTGTTTGACCTTCCTTTTCTGGCTGACATACCTGTAGAAGCCCTTCTTAGTACTCTTTGCATCCCTGGCCAAGTTCAGCTCCATCCACGCCTTGGTCTTCTGACCCCATCCCTACACACCCGGGCAGCATCCCTATACTCTTCCTTGGACACCTGTCCCTGCTTCCACTGCCTGTGTATTTCCTTCTTGCCCGTTGGTTTCATCAGCAGGTCTTGACTCAGCCATGCTGGTCTCTTGCCTTCCTTTCCTGATTTCTTACACCTGGGGATTGAGAGCTCTTGTGCTCTATGGAGAGTGTACTTAAGTTCCTGCAAGCTTTCCTGGACCTGGACCTGCTTCATGCTCCAGCTGCCAGAGCCAAGTGCTCTCCGCTGCGTCCTGCTCCGGCAGTGTCCCAGTCCTGTGCCGCTCTCACCAGTCAGGCTGCTGGATTGCAAGAGTGCCCTTTGCATGATGAAATCCTCCGAGAAGCTGTTCCATTCCCCAGCTCAGCTTCCCTACAACCCATTGATTAAAAGAACAGTCCCACTAGCAGCTTTTTAGACCTGGACCATCCCACCTGCTCCTTCCGTAGGCTCCTGCTTCTGTGAGCACTGGTGGTGCTCCCAAGTACAGCTCTCATCTGCTGACCCCAGTTTGTTGTTGCAGATTTTGGTTGCAGAATTTAATCTCACCCGTCGGGGATCAGGTGCACTGGAGCAGCCACCAGGCGCAGGTGGGTGCTGGCTTTGTCCTGCAGGCTGTTCCCATTGGAGCCGTTCAGTGGGTGTCCGAGGGATCGCGGGTGTCAAACCCACGCTGCGGAGCTCGGCTGCTCAACAGCCCACAGGCAGAGCCCAACCTGCAGCTCCTTCTTACGCCCATTAATCGGGTTCTGGCACTGCGCAGTGTGCGGTGTGTTGTCTTGCTGGTTCTTGTTTTCTGCTGCAGATCTTGTGCACTTATTAGTTAATTACTTCAAGCTTATATTTGGATACGCACATTTCCAAGAATTAACAGAGTGTAATCACTAAAATCCTAGATTAGGTAGTGATTAGATTAGATTTAGTGAACAAATTACTAGCTGCAGTTCATTCAGTGCATCTTGAAATGGTCTATTTGGACCTTTCTCGGTCTTCTGGATTCAAGGTAACGTGATAGATTTTTCAACTGAATCTGGCATATTAATAACTGAGACTAAAGGAAGATCTGAAGCCTTGTTTTCTGTGGCTTTTGCCTCTTTGAAAAGTTTGTCTCATTTAAACTGAGATATTGAAAAAAGACTGTTGATGAACTGCATGTGGAGATGGAAGTAGATGCCTGGAGCAGGGACTGATGAGGATACTTTAGCAGTCTGAGTTCTTACCACACTGCAAGGACCAAATATGTGCTCTCAAAATAATTAAAAAGAATCATAAATAAGGAAGAGATTATATAGAAATTATGGTAAAAAAGCAGTAACCGAAAGTCGGTGGTAACAACGGAAATTAAAGCAATGGTATTTGGCAGAGAAGATAAGCGATGGTGCTTAAAAGACCATAACTTCACTAGACTCTCCTCTCTAGCTTCCCTTTGCCTTCGGCTGGAGGTGGCCCTGGCTAAAGAGCTGGGGCGTGAGATCTGGCAGCTGCACAGCTGGTTGTTTTGTCGTTGGTGGAAAGGAGGAGAAAGGCTCTCCTGCCCCAGGACCTCACCCATGGTCACCTGCTGTTCATCTCCCTTGGTGTGCAGTGGGGTCTGAATCAGAACCCCCATCCCATCCTGCTTCAGTGGAAGAGTGGACTGTACTTCTACTGTGGCCGCCCAGCTCTTCTGAACCACAAAATCCCCAGCCATGTCTCTGCTGACTCCACCAAGGTCTTCTGAGAACCTCCCCCGGCACCATGTCAGCAGCGCATCCATCTGTCTGTTAGTTGTGACAAACAGTGGCGTTTTCCACCATTTCTTGGGCTGTGTCTGGCACTGCTCTCTCCTGGTGGCTGCACCTGGTGTGAGAAGGGTTACAGACCGTTACGGATAACCCTCCACCAAAACCTGATCTTCACAGCTATTGCTGAGCTATGGATATATCTCTACTGCTTTTTCTCGGGTGATGTTGCTAGTCGTGTGGACACCATTACATTCCCATGTCATACGTACGTTGTTACAATGGTAATTACCTTCGTGCTTAAAATACATCCCTTATTTTCTAGCTGTAAAGCATTGCACATACCTTCTGCTAAAGTTTGATATTGGGCAATGAATGCATGAAGTCATTTTATTCATTGTACCATTGACTTTGCCATATATAACAACATTGTGTGTGTGTGTGTGTGAAATTTCTTAGACATTACTTCCTATTTTCTTCCAGATTGTTGTTAATGATTGACAGTTTTGAGCTGAGGACAGGCCCTTAGAAGACCCAGCTTTAACATTCTCATTTACTGGTGATTCCTCTTATTGGTGAACCCATCTTTAATCCCCTTGACAACAGTCTTCAGTAATCTTCATTTTTTTATATTTGTGTCTTGTAGGACAAAACCCAGAGAGTTTTAGAAGCAAAAGCAAAAGCAAAGCCACAGGACCTTGTCTGACCTCTACCTATCTACTTTAAAAATTTGGCTAATAGCAATGCTCTAAAATTAATATTTGTAATCTTTTTTAGTTGTATCTCAAACTATTTTTTTATTCTCATTTAAATAGTTATTTCTACTAAATCAGGAGATTTTAATTTATGTGCAAATTAGGTACCTTTCTAAAAAATACACAACTGTATTTCTAGCTGATGGCATCTTATTTTACATCATGTCTACATATCTCCAGTTGTGGTATGGGGGATTTGGGTGGAAGGACCTAGGGATTTGTTTGAGAAAGAAGAAGGTGTACCTTTTTCTTTTTTTTTTTGTTTGTAATATTGCACTTGGAAGAAAACAAATGTATTTAATTATAATCAAAACATTCAGAAAAATGTTCTGTCTCTTAAGGAGCTTTTCCTCATTTTATATCAAAGGACATTTTACTTCCTCCTTCGTGCTATCAAATCATCCCGTGGATCAGCGACCATAGTCCTTTTGCAGCTCAGATCTCCCTGACACGGTCAGGGTAGGACAGACCCCCCCACCCTCGTGTCGCTCCGTGGCCCCCGCCCAAGGAGAGGTCCTTTGTGCGTGTCCGTGCGGGACTGCGGTGGGATCCGGCAGGCACAAGCTGTACTTGCAGTTTGCAAACCCGTCCAGGTCGAGAGGCGGACGCCGAGATCCGGTCCGTGAGGGAAGGGCGCAGCGGCTGCTGTCGGCAGAGGCTTTGCCCGTCCGGCACAGCGGCGCCTTTCTGCATTTTGGAGCTGCACGCGCCGACAGAGAGCAGCAGATGGGCATGGGGGCTCTGCTCCCACCCGAAAAACAAAAGTGGAGGGTGGCTGGGGGCCAGTGGGGGTGCACGCGGTGAGGGAGGACTGTTGAAGGGGATTTCCGTAGTTCTTCTGTTGCCTGCTCAAATTCTGTCCCTACGTCCTCCACACTGGGCAGTCCTGGGAGTCGGGACTGATCCCGGTGGGA